>RJWJ010005668.1:0-66917 GCA_004363605.1 Indri indri | reverse complement strand
TTTTTTTTTTTTTTTTTTTTTTTTTTTTTTTGAGACAGAGTCTCACTTTCTTGCCTGGGGCGAGTGCCCTGGCGTCAGCCTAGCTCACAGCAACCTCAAACTCCTGGGCTCAAGCGATCCTACTGTCTCAGCCTCCCGAGTAGCTGGGACTATAGGCATGTGCCACCATGCCTGGCTAATTTTTTCTATATATATTTTTAGCTGTCCAATTAATTTCTTTCTATTTTTGGTAGAGACGGGGTCTCGTTCTTGCTCAGGCTGGTCTCGAACTCCTGAGCTCAGAACTATCCGCCTGCCTCGGCCTCCCAGAGTGCTAGGATTACAGGCGTGAGCCACCGCGCCCGGCCAGGAAGCCTCTTGATTTCAACTGCACCAGTGGCTTATGGGTGGAGTAGCCTGGAATTCAAGGGGAAGTGCGGAGAGTTTCTCAGGAGCTGGGGCTGTGCCCTACTTTCCTCGCATAGAGGGTGCTCAGTAAATGTTTTAGGAAGGACCTGGGAAGGGGACAAACTGGAGTGACCTGTGCAGATTTGCCTTTGGATTACTAGCCGCTGGCCTGGTGTCTGTCAAAGCTGATATATACGCAGCCAGGACGGGTGAAAACATGAATGAAGGCTATTTAGGGAATGCTTTGGAAGAAAGAAAAGACTGGTGGCGCATGTGTCTGTTAGGAAGCTGTTAACCCAGAAGGGGTCTGGCATTTGAGAGACTTGAGAGAATCTGCAGGAAGACAAAAATCAAGGCCTGACTTGAGATTTCACAAAACTCAAAGTGTTTCTTTCCATACTTACCATGCAGCCTCGCATGCTAAGAACAGGCCAGAGATTAATGTTTAAAATGTTTATACTCTGGTTTCATAACTATATGAATGTACTTAATGCCACTGAACTATGCACTTAAGAATATAAGATGGTGGCCGGGTGTGGTGGCTCACACCTGCAATCCTAGCACTCTGGGAGGCTGAGGCGGGTGGATCGTTTAAGCTCAGGAGTTCGAGACCAGCCTGAGCAACAGCAAGACCCCGTCTCTACTAAAAAAATATAAATAAATTAGCTGGACAACTATAAATATGTATATATATAAAAATTAGCCGGGCATGGTGGCACACACCTGTAGTCCCAGATACTCGGGAGGCTGAAGCAGGAGGATCGCTAGTGCCCAGGAGTTTGAGGTTGCTGTGAGCTAGGCTGACACCAGGGCACTCTAGCTCAGGCTCAAAAAAAAAAAAAGAATATAAGATGGCAAATTTTATGTTGTGTGTATTTTACCACAATAAAAGAAAAGGGTGAAAAATATTTATACTCTTTGATTCAGTAATTCCACTTCTGGCCATCTATTCTAAGGAAACAATGGCAGAGATTTGGCCAAAAATGTATGTACACACATTTTCCTCAAAGTGTATTTATAATAGTGTTAGGTCCGGAGCCAAGAGAGACAGACACGAAGCCTCATGTGTAGCAAAATACTGTTTATTTTGAGCATCTGGGTGCAGATGGGTGGAGGCAAAAAAGCATCCACAAGAGAAAAGGGGAGAGCCTTGGGTTTTTGTTTTTTTTTTTTAATTTTTTGAGACAGAGTCTCACTCCGTTGCCCGGGCTAGAGTGCCGTGGCGTCAGCCTAGCTCACAGCAACCTCAAACTCCTGGGCTCAAGTGATCCTCCTGCCTCAGCCTCCCGGGTAGCTGGGACTACAGGCGTGCGCCACCATGCCCAACTAATTTTTTCTATATATATTTTTAGTTGTCCAGATAATTTCTTTCTATTTTTTTTAGTAGAGACGGGGGTCTTGCTCTTGCTTAGGCTGGTCTCGAACTCCTGAGCTCAAACAATCCACCCACCTCGGCCTCCCAGAGTGCTAGGATTACAGGCGTGAGCCACTGCACCGGGCCAGAGCCTTGGGTTTTATAGAGGGTTTTTCCAGGAGGAGTAAGCAGGCCAGAATAGCTGCTTGTAATAAATTTTTCTTCAAATAACCAACTCCTAGGACTCCTGCCCCAGTCACATCCATCTTTCAGCTCTGGCATCATTCTTATCAGGAGAGCTAGGGAGGGATAACTTCGTCTCTATCAGGGAGGGAGGGGAAGGAATGCTGGCTGTAGCTGGCTGTTAGATTTATAAAGTCCGGGGACTCTCCAGACTCCTGCGGCTATTGTTTTACAAGCCTAAGTTTTGCATTAACCACATTCTGTCCTATATATACTTTTTCGGGTTCCCACCTGGAACAAACCTAACAAATAGTAACAATTTTAAATAACCAAATACCTGATGACTTGGGGAAGAATGAAATAAATGCAAAACTTATATAGCTACTACAAATACCTTCAAAGAATATTTAGTGACATAGGAAAATGCTCATTAAAAGTTAAATAAGAACAACTGGCTGTCAAATTGAATATACAATATTAATAAATAATTTATAGAATATAATGATATAGGAAAGAATAATACCAGAAAGAAATATATAAAAATATCAGTAGTGGGTTATTTATGGATGGAGGGATCAGGTACTTTTTTAAAAACAACTTTGTTGACCGATAAATATGTACAACTATTATGTATTAATAAAAAACTATTAAAAACCTTTTGTAAGTTATAATTAACATGATTACATTCCCCCATCTTAATTGTACAATTCTAAGATTTTTAATAATTTACCTATTTTTTTGCTAAATTATTGTTGTGCACCATCATCATAGTCTACTTTTGAACATTTCCATCACTTTGGGTGCTTTTTTTTCCTTGATAGTGGTTAATGTTTAATATAAAAACATTATTCAAACTCTTGGTTGGTAGTTCTACTTACGTATTTGTTTTTGAAGATGATCATTGGAGATGCAAACAAAGATTTGCATGTAAGGATGATCATCACAACTTTTTTTGATACCAAAAGTGATTATAGAAATGATTTAACTTTCCAACAATAAGGAAATCTTTTGTTATGGTACACACCGAATATAGCCTCTATTAAAAGTGTTTTCCAAGAATGTTTGATGACAAAATGCTAAAGATGCGATGCTGATAATCGCAGGACAAGTACTGCATACGTAGTATGATTTCATTGTGATGATGATGCATCTGCTACAGCACACAGACCTAGAAAAAAGCCTGGAAGAAAAAAGCAAAACAAGATGTTAATGTGGCCTCTAGGTTTCGAGATTATTTTGTTGTTAATTCAGTTCTGAATTTTCCACAGTTGAGCATGAATTACTTTTCTAGAGAACATTTTTAAAAGAACAGGTCACAGGACTTAAGAACACACCTGGGACAGATCTGCAGGTAGGCCTTGGCCAGTGTAGGCAGGGGTGTGGTGTCACATAGGGACTGTCCTGAAAATTGGTAAAGATTAAAAGTTTTAGTGTGTTGTCTGGTTTTTAACTGCCAGAGATTAAGAATAGGATAGGTTATCCTAAACAGTGTGGTCTAATATCTTTCCTATCTACAAATGAACACTAATTATTAATCAATCTGAATGTAAGAGGCAATGAACAAATATGAAATTAGTAAATGTTAATGTTATGGAAAGGCAGCGTTAAATCAATGTACTTCGGTTTAACCGGACCGCATGAGAAAGAGAAAAAAGTGTGAACCCTGAATTTATTCATTGGACAGATATCATGTGCCCTGTGCCTTGGGTTGGGGGGTTACAGTGTGGGGCGGGGCGGGTTGTGGGTCTCAGGGAGAAGGACTGGCATGTGCGAAGGCTGGGAGGACTAAGTCTTGGGTACCCCCCGGAAGGAAAAGCCCTGTGGCCGCGACAGAGTGGGACAGAGTGCAGGGAGGGCGGGGCCGAGCAGCTGGCAGGGTGAGGCTGGAGACACCTGCCGGCCCTTGAACCATGATAAGCAATTTGTATTTTAATTGAAGTGTCATTTTCAAAAAACAAGATTCCTCAAGCTACAGTGTGCAGAAGTTGGAGCCGAGTCCGGACTCCACTAACGGGGACGTGGGCCAGGGTGGCAGCGGCGTGGACAGCGACAGATAAAGGCTGTATTTCGGGGCAGCGACGGCTGGAGATGCGCCTAGCGGAGCGGGTGGAGGTGCCCGCAGCCAAGGATGGCACCGGGCGGCTTGGGAGGCCATCTGGACAGCGGCAGTCCGTTGCCAAGAGCCAGCCGGGACGCCTAGGTCAGGGACGCGGCGCCCTCTGTGGCGGGGGCAGAACTGGAGGTGAGGGGCTGGGGAGGTGGCCCTGCGTCCCCAAGTGGGAGCCTCGGGGAATGGGCGCCAGCACCCAGCACCCCCAGGGCAAAGGGACTGGGTAGGGCTGGGGGAGCACAGGACGGCTCCCCAGTGGCTTGGCCGCCGCAGCCTGCCCCCGAGAACACGGCTCCGTCGCCGTATCCTGCTTCCGAGCGGGACATCTCTCCGGCCCCTAAACAGTGACAGATAGCTACTGGGAATGAAACCCAGCATCTCGCCATTTATTGGTTTATTGTTAAATACACATCGCAATTCAAAATATGCTTGTTTTTCTGAGAAGAAATTCTTTTCTGTATGTGAGAATGTGTAGTACGGTAAAAGAACTGAATTAACCTCCAATGCATGCTAGTGCGTGTGTGTGCACACACATCGCACTTAAACATAGTTGTATGTTTTTATTACCAGTGATTCAGTTCTTCTCCAGAATGGCTTAACAGAAACTCACATACCTAGTGAGTCTCTTTGAATTCATAGAATTATACATAAAAAGCCATGGTTTCACTACCACATAATGCCAATTTTAAATTAGAAATAAATGCTTCCATGTTCTTGAGCCATACACTTGATCTGTAACTGAAATCTATCATGTTTTCATTAAGATGTATATTATGAGCTGTACAAAGATATTTTTCGTGTCATAATATTAGCCATAAAAGCTAGAAATGATTCTAAAGCCAACACATACTGCAAACTTAGGATGGCGTTCGGTTTTTGCTATGACGTGATTGCAGTGTATTTAAAATAATGCCCAATTTTCCAACACTTTCCATGTAGAACAATTCTAACTTCACTGTCATTAAAGTTACTTAAAAGAGACTCCTTAAAACTATGACTTGAAACTTTTTCTCCTGCAGGATGACTGTGGGAATCTTTGCAAATTGTACCTTCTGTTTGAAAGTCAAGTCCTTACCTCGGCAGCAGAAGAAAAAGCTACAAACTGACATTACGGAAAATGGTGGAAAGTTTTCCCTTCTATTAAATCCTCAGGTATTTCCAAATCTCATGAAGTGCTGTATGATAAACATCGTGCATGCAGGGAACGTGGGTCTGGGTTAGAAGAGAAAGCAGAGATTAGCAGCAGGAGACAGTGAGCTGTGAGCCACAGCAAGAGAAACCCTGATGCAGCCCCGTGGGAGGCTGGGCCCAGAGAGGCATAGGAGGCCCCGCAGTTCCCCAGGCTGCAGGACAATCATTCCACATGCCCCATGAAGCGGATATTATTAGAGCCCAGCCAAAGACAAAAATAGAAAGAATTTCAGCCTCTGTGCACAGCCCCAGTGGACTGACCAGAACCACTCCATGGTGGATGGTGTCATATCAAGGAGGAACACTGGCCATTTGTTTGTGGAAACCACAAAAAGGGAGGGGCAGTCAGGAGGTTGGTTGAGATCAGAGTGAAACAAGCCTTTCCAAAGGGCTGGTTTCCGTGTGGCCCTTGGTTTCTGGTTAGCAAGGGAGGGGGTATAATGAGGCATATATGACCTCCTGCCTGTCATGGCCAGGAACTCAGTTTCAAGATTTTTCTGGGGTCCCCTTGGCCAAGAGGGGGTCTGTTCAGTCAGTTGTGGGGCTTAGGATTTTATTTTTATTTCTCCCTCACATTCCTTGGGCTGCTCCGTGCCACTTTTCTTTCTCAGCCCCCACAGACTCAAACACAAGCTTTAGGTGCTGTTTGTCAAGGCACTGTTTGGACCAAGCATGGTGTGCTAGTGATTTTTTATTGTTATTGCTATAAAAAATAACATACGCTCATTATTATTTTAAAACATAGAAAGAATTTCAGGCCAGCCAAATCTGTTCTTGAATGACAAAAGTCATAGTGCACAGCATTTGGAAAAAGCACACTGTAGTGACTCACCGGTGTATCAACCCTGGAATGACGTTTATAAGCAAGGCTCCTAGGGGCAGAAAGACATGTCGTGCAAACTGATCTTTGTGGTGTAGCTTGTGCTGCTTGTTTTATTTGTTTAAAAGCTGAGCTACCTTCCATCTCTTGAAATGAACTGTAGGCCTGACAGGTACAGAATTTCACAGATGGATGAAATCTTGGAAGTCATTAAGGTGACCCTCCTCTTTTTTAACCACCTCATTGTAAGAAGTAAAAATGGAAATCCAAAAGCGTCAGGTGCCAGGGCTGCCTGCCCCTGTGGCCGGCCCTTCCCTCGTTGATGGATGGAGGGGCTGACTCAGCCTGCCCCTCCCTGGACCTTACCCCCGGGTCTTGGCCACGGCGAGCCTCATCTGTCCTGTGAAGTGCATTCAACTCGAGCTGAATACCAAGGAGGGAATATCCCTAGTTCCCTCCCTCATACGGCTGCCCTCACTCACCTGTCTCAGGATTTTTGTGGACCGGTGAGTAATTCGTAGCTGCTGTGCCTTCTCACTTGCCTCCTGGCGGAGAATTGCCAACATCGTCTCTCCTTTTTTCAAAGCTCTCACATACTCTCAGTGCAACCTTTTGGAAGTTTTTTTTCCAATGTGTATAAACATTTAAAGTGTGTATACCAACATTATAAAGAAGGAGACAGCTCTGTATAATGATAAGGAATGATCACCAAGATAAATTAAGTGGAAAAGTTCGGAAGAGTGTAGATACTACAGTATGCTGCCCTTTGTCTATGTGGAGAATAGCGCTGGGAGGATGCATGAGGAGCAAGTTGTGGCAGGTGCCTCTGGGGAGAGGAACTGGGAACAACAGTGGGGAAGAGGTTAACACACCATTATTACCATTGTACTTTTTAGATATTCTACAATGTGCCTGTACTATTTGTCCAAAACTCAATAAAATTATAAATTAACAAAATAAATAAAAAATAAGCATTGAACCTCCCTTTCCACTCCTGAGGAAATAACTTAACAAGTGCACAAAGATGTGTACATGAAGATGTTCCTCACAGCATTGTTTACCATAGTGAAAATCTAGAAGTAACCACTAGGGTTGGTTCACCAATTACGGTACGTCCATATCAATATTCTTTAAAAACTGTTGATTGTTAACATTTTTACATAATTAGAAATTGTATTATTTATAAATATTTTAGAAATCTGAGAAAAATTATTATGAACAACCTTAAAATAAGACTTAAGGGTGAAGTTTAAAGATACAAATTATTTAAATTTTGTTTTTACTGCTGCATAACGGATTGACTCTTTTTTTCTTCTCTGTTTTTCTTAGTGCACTCATATAATCTTAGACAATGCTGATGTTCTGAGTCGGTATCAACAGAACTCTATCCAAAAGAACCACATTCATATAGCAAACCCAGATTTTATATGGGAATCTATCCAAGAAAGGAGACTCTTAGATGTAAAGAATTATGATCCCAGGAAGTCACTGCACATCACACCCCAGCCTGATCAAACAGCGAGCGGTTCTGGTAAGGATGTCACAGCCAGCACTGAATGTGTAATAGGCGCTATAATAAACCTTGGGGTTTGTCGGAGATATTAGAGACAGAGAACTGTCTAGAAATACTGCAGAAACAATTAGACGTCTTACTGCCTCAGAAAATGGACAGTGAAAGAGAAAGGGACAAAAGACTACTTTAGCAATAGAAATAGATTTCTTTTTTTTTTGTTTTTTTTTTTTTTGAGACAGAGTCTCACTCTTTTGCCCGGGCTAGAGCGAGTGCCGTGGCGTCAGCCTAGCTCACAGCAACCTCAAACTCCTGGGCTCAAGTGATCTTCTTGCCTCAGCCTCCCGGGTAGCTGGGATTACAGGCACGTGCCACCGTGCCTGGCTAATTTTTTCTATTTTTAGTTGTTTGGCCAATTTCTTTCTATATTTATAACAGAGACAGGGTCTCGCTCTTGCTCAGGCTGGTCTCAAACTCCTGAGCTCAAACAATCCGCCCGCCTCGGCCTCCCAGAGTGCTAGGATTACAGGCGTGAGCCACCGCGCCTGGCCGAAATGGATTTCTTAATACCGAGTTTAGCGTGGTCAGATTCAAGATTACCACAAAAACACTGATCATCTCAGGAAACTTGATTGTCATTTTAACCACGGGGTGGGTGGGGAGTCTTTGTGTTAAAAAATTATTACCACAATTTTTTTTTCTTTTTTTTTTTTCACTGTTGCAATTACCACAATTTAATGGCTGGAAATTTTATGACCAACATTTTGCTAAAGAAGTCGATCTCTCAAAAGAAACTCCTTTATAAACCCAGATTTTCATTTTGGAATCTAGCCAAGAAGAAAGGCTTTGGGCATAGAGAAATGAACTCCTCGTGAGTCACATCAAAAGTCCAGCAGTTCTGGGCCAGGCACAGTGGCACACCCCTTTAATCCTAGCACTTTGGGAGGCGAAGGTGAGATGATCATTTGAGGCCAGGAGTTCGAGACCAACATAGCTAGATTGTGTCTCTACAAAAAATAGAAAAATTAGCAGGCATGGTGGTGCACACCTGTAGTCCCAGCTACTCGGGAGGCTGAGGCAGGAGGATCGCTTGAGCCCAGGAGTTTGAGGTTGTGGTGAGCTATTATGACACCACTGCACTCTACCTAGGTGACAGAGTAAGACCCTGTCTTAAAAAAACAAAAAAAACCCCTAGCAGTTCTGATAGATACTAAGTTGGAGTAAGCATATGGCATATGTTAGATACCATAATAACATGGAAGCGTGAACCCTCTTCAGGCAAACAGTCACCCAGACATGCTGCCACAGTCATCAGACTTTTCTGCTGTCTCAGAAAATGGTCGTTAAAACAGAAATAGGCAAAACAGTAGACTCCTTTCACATTGAAAACATATTGTTCAACATCCAGAATAGTTTATTCAGTTTCAGAATTACTGCAGATATTCTCCTGTCTTGATAAGGGGGGAGAAAAAAAAAAGAATTACTGCAAATATACTGATGCTCTTTGAAATCTTGGTAGTATAATTAAAACTGGAAAGAAATGCTTGCATTAAAAGAGTTATTCCTATATCGTGATGCCATAGTGTTACAACTCTTCTATAAGAAAAATATGAAGCAAAAGCTCACAAAGAGCCCTCGAGTTTCCCTTCTCTATAAACTAGAACATCCCCCGCTTCTTCATTTGTGACATGAGGACACTTAGGAACTCATTCTGCTCCTGTAGTGTATTAGAAATGCATTTTATAACGATGCTTACCATACTCTTCAGAAAAGTGCTACTCTACAATCGAGTTGCAAATAATACCAGTTAGAATTCTCCCCCATGCCTATTAAAATGGAATTAGAATATGTTCTCACTATCTTATACACCTTCCTCTTTTACTGATATTGTCCTTAATTACCAATAACTGTGTCTAAAAAAATCAGAATAGCATAGCAAATACGATCTGTATCCATGAATCTTAACAGTTCAGCAGTTAACTCATTATGATAAACTTTTGAGCAGTAAACAACTGTTTTGTTTGCTTTAATCCTAGAAGTGAAAACAGAAGATCTGTCCCTAGACGATGCCTCAGAGAAGGAAAACATTGTGGAATTCACTAAGTAATTTACCTCTGATCCATAGGACGCTACAGAGTTTGCAAAATGTTTTGTAAACCTCGGACACAGTACTGAAATACTATTTGTAGACTTTTGTAGTATTTTGTTTTGTTTAACTCTTTAGTACGTTTTTATTTATTTAAGATTTTTTACTTCAACTAGTGTAGTGGTAATTATTTTTATCTTCTCAGTATTATATGAGCTTGAATGTAATTATTAGAGTAATTGATTTTACAAAAGAAAAGCCACTGGCAGTAGGATTTGGGCAGCCTGTTCACTCTGTGATTTTACTGAGCGGCCTTTAGGGTAAAGACAGTTCGGGCGGGTGAGGTGGCTCATGTCTGTGATCCCAGCACTTTGGGAGGCTGAGGTGGGAGGATCGCTTGAGCCTGGGAGTTTGAGGCTACAGTGAGCTGTCATCATGCCCCCACTCCAGCCTGGGTGACAGAGCGAGACCCTGTCTCTTAAAAAATAAGTTTGTTACTCTTTACCTGATATTTTCAAAAACGGAAATAACAACCTTCCTCAAATGGAGTGTGTAAATCTAAAGGTACATATGGCTTTGCAGAGCCAAAACCGCAGTGTTAATTAGGCACCACGCTCGATCTCATTCCATGGTTAGTGTTTAAAGAGAACAAAATCCAAAGTACAGCTCTGGGCAGTCTGACTCCTTGTTTTAAAGAGGAGTTGAGTGTGGTCCAGAGAGGCGAAATACGGCTCCTGCGGGTCAGACCCCGAGGCGAGCGCAGGCAGCCGGTCCCCAGGGCGCAGCCGGTTCCTTGCCTGCCTCTGCCACGTGACCCTCCCTCGCTGCGGGGCTGCTCTGGGGGGTCAGAGCTGGGAATTGTGCAGAGGGAGAATCCAGCTCCCGGCACGCGGCCCTTAAGCTGTTTCTAGAATACCTGAGGAGGCCTTAAAGACTCATAATGTATTTCGTAAGGAATTAGGAGATCTACAAGATAAATTTTATGTTTAGCCTAAAATCCATTTTAATGTAAAAATTTTAATTATACACCATGCTCACTTCAGGTTTTGTACAGAAGATGTTGAAATTCCTCATTTTCCTCAAGATTTTGAAGTTGCAAAATATAACACCTTGGAAAAAGTAAGAGTCTGATTTCTATCTAGCAAAAAACCACAACTGTTTGCGTGTATTCGAAGTGTTTTTCCTGTTCATTTTCTCATTGTTTTGAACAATTGTGCATATCCCGAATATCATATATTCCTTAAAATATAAGTTGATTTTTAATAGTCAAGAAAAGTTTGGTGTTTAAAATTTAATGTTTAATTTTTTATTGTAAAAATGAATGCTCGTTTAAAAACTGTAAGCAGTATAACATATTAGCATGGCATTGAAAATAAAAGTCCTTGGCCGGCACGGTGACTCACACCTGTAATCCCAGCACTCTGGGAGGCGGAGGTGGGAGGATTGCTTGAGCCCAGGAGTTTGAGGTTGTGGTGAGCTATGATGACACCACTGCACTCTAGCTTGGGCAACAGAGCAGGACTCTGTTTCAAAAAAAAGAAAAAGAAAAAAGTAGTCCTCTTCCATGATATTAACAGTTTCTTGTATTTGGAAAGGGTAGATTTAACAAGTATTTATACCATGTTGAATTTCCCATTCCTTTTGCATTAAAAAGAAAAACAAACTTTTTTTTTTAACAAAGTCACACAAATGAAAGTCAGCACTAGTACCGTACAGTACAAACATATACAGATTTATCTATAGTAAAAATAAAGGAGGGAAAAATACCAAAATATTAATAGTGATTATATATCTGTAGTAGAATTTCAGGTGATTTCTTTTTTTCTTTTTTTTTTTTTTTTTTTGAGACACAGTCTTGAACTCCTGAGCTCAAACGATCCTCCCACCTCAGCCTCCCAAAGTGCTAGGATTACAGGCGTGAGCCACCTCACCCGGCCATTATTTAAATTTTCTTCTTGATACTTTTCTATATTTTCTAAATTATAAATCTAATGTATTGAGAGCATGCATCACTTGATAATCATAATCAACATTTCAAAATGGCGCATGTGATTTGTTATTTCCCTAGTGCAGCTTCTGAAAGCACGTCCTGTTTTTCAGGGGGACGTGGAGAGAGGCCGGGAAGCCGTGGTGGTGGAGCTGCGGTGCTCCCAGGACGCCGGGGACTGTCCTTTTCTGATATCTGCGCACTTCCTCCTGGCGAACGGCATGCAGGTACTGCTGTTTCTGTCGACTCCTGTGTTTATCTACCCCTGTTCATGACCGGTTTCCTTAAAGTTGGTCAACAATCCAGGCAGCCCGCTAACCTTTTTCTTCTTACCTGGTATATCTTAGCTCAGGCTGGCGCAACAAATGCCATAGCCTGAGGGCTTAAACAACAGACGTTTATTTCTTAGGGTGCCAAAGGCTAGAAGTCCAAGATCAAGATGCCGCACGGTTGATTTCTTTGAGGCCTCTGTCCTTGGCTTACAGCTGGTCACCTTCTTGCTGTGTCTGCACGTGGTCTTCCCCCGTGGGTATCTGTGTCCTAATCTCCTCTTCTTATAAGGACACCAGTCATATTGGATCAGGGCCCACCCTTATGACCTTATTTAACTTAATTAATTACCAAATACAGTCCCATTTTGAGGTGTTAGGGGTTAGGACTTGAACATATACATTTTGTGGGGGCACAGTTCAGCCTGTAACACCTGGTAAAGTGGAAACTGTAAGGTTTTTGGATGGTCGGCGCCAGAGAAAGAAAGACGAGTGGAGTGAAAAGGGCAAGCAACGAGGCTTTATTGGGGGACGGGGGAAAAGAGCGCTCCCGGGCGAGGTTCACGGGTCTCGAGAGGTGGGGCCGGAGAAGTCGCCGCCGGGAAGTTTCCAGCGGGCTTATATAGGTTTTAGAGTTGGGAGATGGGGGTTTTTGGTGCGGAGAGTTTTTGGCGGGGAAAACTGGGAAGTTCTTTGTTCCAGTTTTAGGGTGGGTCTCATGGGTGTCTTTTTTTTCTTTAGGGAGGGGAGGGGTGCCCGCCACCAGCCTTACAGAAACGTGTTCTGTTTTGGAATATGGGAGGTGAGGACCTCGCCCCTGAGTAGAGCGGCACAGGGTGCTGCCAGAAGAGAACAGTCACTCTGGCCGTAGGGCATGTAGGATTCCTGTTCTCTCTTGTTCCACATCACTTATGGGATATTTCCCTAATGTTTACAACTCTACAAGCAATCCCCTGACGTACTTCATTCAGTGCCTGCTATGTACCAAGCAATCTACCAGGGCCAGGACCCAAAGATAAAAATGCTTCACAACCTGACCCTCAGGAATCACCGTCTGTAAGGAAGCAACACATGCATCATTACAAATCACTGTGATAGCTCCAATCCTGAAATGTATGTGAGGTATCTACGGCTCAGGGTCACAGGGCCCTGGGAATAGCAAGGGAGGCTTTGCAGACGCCATGACCTTTGCCCCAGGTCAGGGTCAAGTCAAGAGCACATTTCCAATCTAAAACAATCAACAAACAGAAATAGATTTGGAATTAATGCCTGAAGTTCAAATAAAATGGTGCAATGCCTACGAGGGTGCCTTCTCAATCAGACGTTCAGACTTACAGCTCTCCTGTGGGCCAGGAAACGCAGTTGCTTCTGAATGGAAGTGGCCCCCACAGAGGTCCACGCGGGCTCTGGAAGCATCTCACTTTGCCCCCACACGAGATGTCAGCTCAGGTAGAGGGGAAGGAGACTCACAGCAGGTGGGTATGAGTTCCACTGGGCTTCGAATTCCTATCCCCACAGGAGCCCATGTCTCTTGTACGTCGGCCTAGGTTCCAGATGCCCTTTGGCATCTGGAAACTGCCCTTGTACCCAGTTATGCGTCATCCTCTCAGAGAAGCCCAAAGCTCCCGCCGTGAACTCCCAGTCCTGGTGAAGTTTATCAATGAGGAGTCACTATTACCGAAGCAATTATGCTAATATTACAGCTGACATTCCAGCTTTATCAGGTTTCCACGGGAACAAAACTAGAAAGTCAATCCAGGGTCAAAAGTGTGAAAGAAGGAGAAAGGGTTTTGTTAACCTTGTACCCAGAAATGTACACTATATTTTGTGGAGGATTTAGTTGTTTGGGTAGAGAGTAAGCAAAAATCAAGTTGAAAATCATGATAGGATGTGTTACAATTTTTTTCCTTCATTCAAAAAGAAAACTGTAATGCTGCCTGGGCCACCCATCGCTTCCTGGTGCCTTCCTCCCTTAAGCCTGAGTCTGCGAACTTTTCCTGCGGGAGCCTGGGTTATGGAGAAGGGAAGCCCATCCACCTTGACAGAAATTACCCTCATCCAACCAGCAGTGAAAGGATGTTCTGCAGAAGAGGATTTTCCAGCTTGCCTTTCTCCTTAATAGAATCATTCTGAGGGACATCTTCCAAAATTATGTTAAACTCTACCTTCTTAAATGGAGTGACTCAACACGCACTTCTTTATTCCAAGTTTCGGAGGTGTCCTGCAGTCACCGCCTAGGAGGGCTCGTCAATGTCCTGAGTAGTGTGGCTTCCCTGGGGGCCACACACCCCCAAGCCAGGGGCTTGGCCAACACCTACAAGGACACCAGGGCTGGGGCAAGTTCTCCCATATTCTCTGGGGTTCATGTTAGGATAACTGCTCACTACAGGAGCAGGGATTTCCATGAATAGCAGAAAACGCCACATCCGTAGACTGGAATGACAGAGGAATGTGTCCCTCTCCAAAGGACCCCTTAAACCCTAACCTGATGCCTTTCCTACCTTTCTTCTGGCTGGAAGCCATTAATTGGCTTTGATTGAGTGCCTGTCTCTAGCAGTATCTCCTTTCTGAGGTATTTTCCTTTTCTTCTCTTCCTCTGATTTATGTTTCTCATTTCCAAAAAGCTTGAAAGCCAGATTCCAAAGCCACGTAAATGGTTTGTAAAATAAGAGTCTGTAGGCTCTGAACGAACTTTTGAGTGACTCTGGATGAATCGAATAGGTCTTTTCTATCCGGTGAGCTTTTTCCCCTCGTACGTCCAGGTTTTAGGCTATTTTGTGAAGAATCGAAAATTTAAGTAATTCCTTGAAAAAACTAGTTTTAAACTCCTTCATGGCAGGGACCTAATTAATGCTTTACTGTGTCTGGTACATCGTGGGTATTCCATAAAGATAGATATGTAAATAATTACCGTACTTTTGCTTTTACTGTAATTCACAGCATAGAAGACTGTTCACTGTAAAGAAAACCTCTGCGGACGCAAGTGAATACTATGAAAATTACATTGAAGAGCTGAAGAAACAAGGATTTCTACTAAGAGAATATTTTACACCCGAGGCAACCCAACTAGCATCTGAAAAATTGCAGGCAGTAAGATTGATTCATACATGTTACTTTGTGTTATTGATTGAATATTTCCACCAGAAATGGTTTTGATTTTACAAATAAAAAACTGGCAGGAGAGCAGAGGAGTTAAGACAGGGACGGGTGAGGCACGTGGCCCCGGGCGGGGCCCGGCCTGGAGCTGAGGGACGCCCTGGGCTGCCGGCGCGTCAGTGGCAGGGTAGGGCTGAGGTGCTGTGGTACCACGTGGCGCCGGTATTTAAGAGATTACGGCATCTGAAACCCACAATGTTAAAAAATGGAACTTTTGTAATAATGTTAGGGATCATTCCGTTGATCTTCCTAGAAAAAGGATCTCTAATTTCACTAATAAGAATACGAAGGAGGTTAAGAAATCTCCCAAACAGTTGGCTGCTTGTAAGAATAGAACGGTGGAGAAGCTGTTGGAAGCCCAGGTAAACTGCCTAAGGTGATCTGCCACAGAAAGGAAGCTCATCATCCCTTTCCAAATCCTCCTTACAGAAAAAAACAGTCCCCTCAAGGTGTGGGTGTTGCCGTGGCACATAAAGACCTGGCTGTGCAGGCCACTTGCCTGAAAAATCAGGCCCTGGTGGTCCAATGTACTTGATTAGCTCCCGTGATTCTAGTTCTTCACAGACAGTCCGTCGTCAAAATATAGTGGGTTTCTTTCTGAGGTTTCTCAGGACCGTGAAACAATGGCTCAAGTTTCATTCAGTAGGAGTTTGAGATTGGATGTAGCTTTAACTTTCTGGAGAAAGAGAAGTCTAAGTGCACTTGTAGCGTGGAGCTGTGGTAGATTGCCTTCCCGTGCTCGCCGGTAGTTTCCAGGGAGAAAAACAACATACCTGTCTCGGCTGCCGCGCAGACTTGTTGCCTCTCGTAAAGTCACTACTTACGAGCAAATTTGAAGAATATGTAATAGTTGGTTTAAACTGGTTTCAAGCAGTCATAAAAAGGTGATGGTCAGAACTATCATCTGAAACAGAAATTATAAATGATGGAAATATTCAGATTTTAAAACAACAATTAAGTGGATTATGGGAGCAGGAACCCATCTTACCTTGGTTCCAGGATACACTGGCAACATAGCTAAGGACGTAGATGTGTGTTTATTACAGTTTCATTGAGGGGTCTCCTCTACTAAAGACCACTTGGTTATTCAAAACATCCCTGGACTATTTACGAAGAAAGGTCTCCTCTGAGAACTGTGAACTGTGGAAGAAATCACAACCATTTTTCCTTTTAAAAAGCCACATAATAAAACCACTAATAAAGCCCTAACAATCTACTTCACATTGACGCAGGAAAGTATCCAAAAGGAGCGGCTTCAGCGAGGTGAGAGTGCACTAGGAAGACTGGGGATTTATGTGGTTGTTTGGGGACATTGTTTAAGAACTGCCGGGTCCCACTGCCATCCCGAATAAGAACGTAATGTACACTATGTGAAAAAATAAGACAGGAACCACAAAGACCACTCATCGTCCACTTTTTTAAAGATCGTGTTTTATAAAAAAGCACGTAACCGTGTGCAGCTATTTTCTTATGTTGAAAAGACTGAAAGTTAAAAACATCCTGGCAAAAATCAATGTTGAACATATTTGTCCACACTGAGATACTGTGTATGCAAAATGGCTTAATTATTAATAAGCCAATGTGTTATGACACCAGTATCTGTTTAAAAAATTAAAACCAAACATGCTTCTGGCAGGATAAAATCACGGAATTCAATCAGGGGTCTACGTTCAAGTAGAATGTTGTTGATCTGTATTCCACACCATTTTTAAAACTTGAGAATATTTTTAGTATCTTAAGTTTTTTTTTCCAGAATCATGTCACATACGTATGTGATATCCCTATGTAAAGAAAAAAGTGAGTACGTATGAATGTTTAACTAGATATGTCCACGGACGTGGCTAATTTATATTCACTTTTTATTATACATAGATTTCTAATACTTTTCATTTCTGTTTCACTTACACTTCTTTCATTTGAGTGAATTCACTAAATATTTCCAAGAAAAGAAAAAGAAAGGAAAGGAAAGAAAAACCCACAGAAAGGCACAGAAGCCAAGTGGTGAGTTCCAGGGGCAAGCCACGGATTACTGTAATAGGCCACAGACGCTTACAGCTTTTGAAAGATTTCGTTGAAGACGGAGGAGAGCCGCGCGGAGAGGGTTCAGTTACCTGACTGAGGGTGACTCTCCTAGGCTACAGTTAGTTTTTCTTCTCACCACTCCCGTGACTTTTTCGTGGCGTTTCTTTGTTATTTTGCAGCTGCTTTTGGAGGAAGTCATAAATTCAAGCGCTCTGAGCCGAGAGGTGGGCAATTTGGTGGAGATGATTTGGGCGGAAGCCCTGGGCCACCTGGAGCACACGCTTCGCAAGCCCGTGAACAGCATTAGCCTCAACGACGTAAGTCAAGTGTGTGGTGGAAACGGAACGCGACGGACCTGCTTCCTGGCGTGTTAGCTTACATAATAACCCTTACGTTTGCATGCTGGTCCAGTTGCTCTGGAATTCAGTCCTCACTGTTCTTTCCTTTTACCCTGAAGAAAGGGACACTGAGAGCACTAAGGAGAACATATATTTCTGAGAAAACTAGACATCCCGTCTATAAAATGTCAGCCCCAAGAGCTGATCAAAGGTAGGCTTCTGGTGCCGGCTACTTAGGAGGCCTGACCTTCTGGGCCAGGAGGTTTGCAGGAGGCCTGAGGGACATGGACAGTCTTGGTCCCCAGTTAGAGACCCCTAACCCACTTCCTAGTGACTTCACAGTCTCGTACCTTCTGATGTCCGAGGAAAGGCAGGCATGCTTCTGGCCCACCAGGAAATGTTCTTCTCTTCTTGATTACGTACAATTGCAATTGAAAAAGCAAATGAAAGAAGATGTCCCCGAAGGTGCGACTTGTGCAACCGCATTATCATAGTAAAATAATATAGACATATTTCCTCTATGGAATTAAACTAATCTATCTGAGGGAGAAAAAAATTTTCTTGGGATAAAGTCCATGAAGTGCTTGTGTAATTAGAAACATGTTCAGGAGGTTTTTGCTCCTGGTTTGATTCTGACATTTGTCTGTATTTCTCATGTGAAAAGCATGTCTCCCACAGTTGCGTTAGCTTTCCTCTCTCTATGTGCGTGTATATGTATACGTGGCAATATGTGTATACAATATAAGACTCTGGCTCTTTCCTCTAGTTAAGCTGAGCCCAGTTTTGGAAGAATCCTCAAGACAGCTGAGACATGTCTCCAGTAAAGATCAGCATTTGCCTTGTGGTGGCTGTCCAGTAGAAAATGGATAGTTGTGATGTGTCCAACAATTATTTTAGATATTTTTTGTACGCTCTCCTTTACTTCTTCTGTGATTATCAAGATTTCACTTTAATAAGCACGTATGATCTTGTGTTTGAAGGTGAGCAAGGCAGAGGGAATTCTCCAGCTGGTAAGGGCAGCACTGAAAACTGGGGAGACGGCAGAGCAGTTGCAGAAGACGATGGCTGAGTTCTACAGACTGATACCTCACAAAGCTCCAGCACCTGAAGAGGTTAACCTGGGACTGTTAGCCAAGAAAGAGGACCTTTGCCAGGTAAACCTCTGAAATATTTAAAATATGTTGGGGAGGATCTTTAAAAATCTGATGAATAAGGTAAAACTGAATTAAATCAAGAGTTGTCTCCAGATTTGTGCTCAAAAATAAATTATTGTACCATTTCAGAATGCTCTGGGTCCACATGTAAGTTACTTAAACCATATTCCCAATGTAACTGTGTTGGCATGGTGCTGCAAACACAGAATTGTGTTTAGAATTGCTACATTGTGAAATGACTTTCCAGACCCAGAGATTAGTTAGGATTCTCCCTGGAGAAGAAATGGAAAACTGCAACTGACTCTAACAGTGAGAACATTTGTGACCCTGCACTATAAAAAGACCAGCTGTGGGCTGGTTGCTGTCCCAGGTCACCCTGCGACTCACTTACTCAGAGTTACGGTCAGGGTCCCAGCCTCTTTGCATCTCTCTGTGCTTCCTGTAAAGTGGCCTCCGCCCTCAGCCCGGCTCCCTCACCATCCGTGTGTGACTGCGGTAGTTCGTAGCATCCCACCTGGAATATTGCTTTTTGTGTCTCCTAGCGGAAGACGCTGGCAGACTTGTATTTCTTTGGTCAGAATTGAGTCATGTGCACGTCCTGCACCAGTGTCTGATGAGGAGAATGGAGTTACCGTGGCTGCTCAGAGCGGGCCAGCTCCCCTTGCTGCCTGGAAGGAGCAGGGCTCAGTTAGCAAAGAGGAAGGAAGTGGCCACCCCTGCCGTGGACAAGGCCGCGGTCACTCTCTGGGTCTGAACTGTCTCATCCGTGCCTGAAGGGATTGGGACAAGATCAGAGATCCATAACGTAGACTTCGGAGGAGTCTATGGATGTGAAATTTTGCATGTTTGGGAGAAACGACAGCTTCTGACAGATTCCCAGAGTCAATAATCCAAAATAAGGAAAGAACCAGTACATGAGAAGATGTAAGACCTTTCCAAATTTAAAATTGTTATGATTTACCTAACACTAAACATGAAAAATCTCATCATCAGTTTTGCCAAGAGGGAACATGGTGCCCACCAAATACTTTTTAATTTAAATTTATATTTTGAGGAGATAATACATCTACATGATTCAAAAGCCAAAATTATATTAAAAAGATGTACTCAGAGAAATCTCTGTTCTACCCTGTCCGTCCACCCCACTCCCATCCCCCGCTCTAACAGGGAACCATTTTGATTAGTTTCATTTCATCTTTGCGGAGTTTCTTTATATGTTTATTAAAACATATTATTATTATTCTCATTTTTGCATAACTCAACTATCCTTGCTGTCCTGCATCATGCTTTTCTAAATATATCCTATACGTGAAGGTCATCCTCATTCTCCTATCCCACCGTGGGGACGTGCCATATATATGTACTGCCAGGCATTTGGATTATTGCTGGATTTTGCTACAACAAACTATGCCACAGTGAATAACCTCATGTATTTGTCACTTCATGCTTGGACAGGTGTATCCCTGGGATGGGGTCCCAGAAGTAGCAGTGCTGGCTTGACGGATAGAAACCGTCCGATTCCCCGCAGTGCTAGGCAGCTCCGCCCTCCCACTGCCAGAGGAGGAGCGTTTCCATCTCCCAGAGTCTCACCAAGAGCAAGTTTGCCAAAGTCTTAGGCTTTCACCAATCTGAGGGGTGAGAAATGTATGCTCTGTGTGAGGCTGGGCACCTTCCCGGTGACAAAGGGCCATTTGTTTCTTCTTCTGTGAACTGTCTATTCGTGTCCTTTGTGTCTTTTTCTTATGAGTCTTGCTGTTTTTCGTCATGATTTTTAAAAGCTCTTCATATTTCACAGGGCTTAGTCTGCGATATGAGTCGTGCAAGTATTTCCCCCTTTGTCTTTTTATCTTGTTTATGGTGAACTTTTTTTGTTGGTGGCAGTGGTAGCTGACTTGTTCGTTTCTACCCTGCGGAAGATTTTTTGCTTTCGTGTAGAAAAATGCATCAGTGTTTTATTTTATGGCTGGTGGGTTTAAGGCACAGTTGGAACAGCCCTACCCACGCCAAGGTCATAAAGACACATGGAGCAGAATGGCCAGCGCTCCCCTTCAGCGGCTCCCTCCTCTCAAAGATGCTAAAGCCGCAAGTCCCCAGACCAGGTGTAGTCCATGCCACCTGCGGCTGCAGTCCCACCCCAGGCTCCAGACCTGAGAAGGGACGAAGGGATGCTCCGGTTCTCTCTCAGGGAGGGACCCAGGTCTCATGCATCTTTGTATCTTTCCAAGCTAATACAACTTCTGCACACAGAGCACACGTAAAGAATTTTTAAAGCAGAATTGGACTTGAACTCCCATGATCCTGGGATCTCATTCAGTCATTATCCCCTCCTTGCTGTGGATCTTGAATAATCTAACTTCTCAGAGCCCCACTTTCCTCATCTATGCAGTGAGGATAGTAAGACCTCCCTCGGTGTCATAGTGAGGATTAAATGAGTGATGTATCTGGAAACACTGTATGAATAATAATGTGTTATGCTAATGTAATGTACATTAGTATCATGATCATATATTGTGCTATCAGTGAGGCAACTATATTAACTTTAATACACGACTAACAGCAAATACTGATCAAAAGCTTTGGGGAGAAAACTGATTTCAATCTTTTTTTTTTTTTTTTTTTGAGACGGAGTCTCACTTTGTTGCCCGGGCTAGAGTGAGTGCTGTGACATCAGCCTAGCTCACAGCAACCTCAAACTCCTGGGCTCAAGCAATCCTTCTGCCTCAGCCTCCCGAATAGCTGGGACTACAGGCATGTGCCACCATGCCCGGCTAATTTTATATATATATATATATATATATATTTTTAGTTGTACAGCTAATTTCTTTCTATTATTTTGGTAGAGACGGGGTCTCGCTCTTGCTCAGGCTGGTCTCGAACTCCTGAGCTCAAACGATCCACCCGCCTCGGCTTCCCAGAGTGCTAGGATTACAGGCTTGAGCCACCGCACCTGGCCTCTTTCAATCTTTTTGAGAAAGTGTTAATGTAATATTAATTTTGATATGTGATGATTCTAACATCTCTGTGTCATTTCCACCCACAGCTAATCAGAGACCTGGTTAATGTCTGTGAAACTAACTTGTCCAAACCTAACCCACCATCTCTTGCCAAATACCGGGCTTTGAGATGCAAAATTGAGCATGTTGAACAGAATACTGAAGAATTTTTCAGGGTTAAAAAAGTGGTGTTGCAGAATAATCGCAGGTAAGCATAAAGGAAACGTCTCAGGATCTGTCATGCTGTAAAACTCTTTGAGATTCTGTTAAAGAGCTGATCAGTGATTACCTAGATAATTTAATCCTCAGCAACAGATACGGTGGTGATGATGTGATCACAAATTACTTTCTTCTGTGTTTGTGACAGAGCCTGGGGCAGTATTCTGTGCTTGAAAACACTCCCTGCCATTCCACTCTGATTTCAAGGTTACCTATTCTTGTTGAAGATTAAATTTAGGGATTTTAAATCAAAACGTGTTTGAATCTGTGTTTTGAAGGGTATTACAGAAGAAAATCCACTTAAACTAAGATCTAAACATGCAGGAATATGTGTATAGATCTTCTAACATGGCCACTCTGTGGCATGGAAAACTTTACCGGAAAACCTGGAAACACATCAAGAACTTTGGTGTCCCTGAATATCAGCTGCGCTGTGTACTCACTCACTCTGTGTACCCACAGTCTTGTGCTGATGTGCATTCCACAGTGACAGCACATGGGACAGATCGGCTGCTCAGACAAGCCCTCACTGTGTGTCAGTACCTCTGAAGGTCACCTTGGCTGAGTTCACGCCGGACTTCACATTCAGAAACTTGTGTGCTTGCTTGTTCTGGAGGATGGGACTTACTCCGTTGACCTGGTCGTTCATTCCGCTGCAGCACTCTGCCTCCCTGAGGCCTTTTCCTGGACATTTCTGGCATCTCAGATCTTGTCGTCACAGGCCAGGTTTCCCCTTCACCAGCCTGGCACCCGGCGGTGTGCAACAGTGGTGTGTGGTAGCTGCACGCACCAGCTTACGGAAGCTAACCGTTGAAGTTCTCGAGATTTTGTGTACTGGCTGTTAAACCATTGGTAGCTTGAAATCAGCTATAGTGGGAAGATTTGCACCACGAAAGTCAGCAAATGCTGCAAATTGGGGTTGTTTGGGGTTTAACCATACCAATAACATAAACAGCTGATTAAGTCATATTTTATGTTATATGTGTTATATACTGTATTCTTACAACAAAGTAAGCTAGAAAAAAGAAACTGTTATAAAGAAAATCATAAGGAAGAGGCCGAGCGCAGTGGCTCACGCCTGTAATCCTAGCACTCTGGGAGGCCGAGGCGGGAGGATCACTCGAGGTCAAGAGTTCGAGACCAGCCTGAACAAGAGCGAGACCCCCGTTTCTACTAAAAATAGAAAGAAATTATCTGGACAACTAAAAATATATAGAAAAAATTAGCTGGGCATGGTGGTGCATGCCTGTAGTCCCAGCTACTCAGGAGGCTGAGGCAGGAGGATTGCTTGAGCCCAGGTGTTTGAGGTTGCTGTGAGCTGGGCTGACACCACGGCACTCTAGCCCAGGCAACAGAGCGAGACACTGTCTCCAAAAAAAAAAAGAAAGGAAATCATAAGGAAGAAAAAATACATTTGCCATTCATTAAGTGGAAGTGGACCATCATAAAGATCTTCACGCTAAGTAGGCTGAGGAGGAGGAAGAGGAGAGGTTGGTCTTGCTGTCTCGGGGGTGGCAGACGGGAAAGAAAATTTGCATGTAAGTCAACCCTTGCAGTTCAGTCCCGAGTTGGTCAAGGATCAACTGTACCAAATACCACTGAATTTTACACTTAATGATTACTTTTATGTTATGTGAATTTTACTTCAAGTCCTCCAGATTCTGTTTTTATATGTCATCAGATTATTTTGATTTCTTTTGATTTGACCTTTGACCCTCCCCTAGGTGACTTCCCGGTGACAGTGAAGGTAGAACTGGGAGGGGAATAAGTGGCCTTCTCCGGGGCAGCTGGGAAGCAAGAGCTGTGTCAAGCCCTGGGGGAGGGGGGGGCAGTGACAGCTTAGCCAGCTAGTGCCACCCCAGCAAGCGCCCGGAGAGCCTCCCCGCCACTCACAGGACTTGAGTATTCACGCAACAAACGCGGCCTGCTCCCGAGGGACGGATTCTGCTGCTGTGGAAAACCAGATTTTCTCCATTTCGTTTCGCTAATAATTCATATTAATTTTTTTCTAGTTATAAAATTCATGTTATTTGATGAAAGCTTGGATAACATGTAAAAATATGAAGAAAATTAACAATCACTCAAAATCTCCCCACCCAGAGATAGCCCTGAGATAACATGACCCCTGTTAGCATTTTGGTGTGGAATGTAACCCAGACTGAACTGTCGATTCTTCTCCTCCCCCTGGTGTGCGGAGAAGCCAGCTCTCTGAAACCAAAGTAATACCTGTAATATTTGCTGATGTCTGTGGCGTGAATACTCCCTCCACGGAATGTCAGGTGCCAACGTGACACCGCCGAGCGTGGGATTGGGAACACATGCGCACTCGGCTGCCGTGCCCTGCCCAGGACCGTCCCTTAGCAGCACCCTGTGGGGTTTCGTGGGGTCTCCTGCCCCGCCTCCCGGTCACCGTGTTCTGTGATCCTTCATCTGTTGTCTTCCTGCCATTTACTGTGCAGCCGTCTTTAGTCCCGATCACATTGTCCCGTCTACTCTGCTGCAACAACGTTCCCTCCTTCTCCACTCCTGCCCTGTCCAACCCATTTCCCCACGACGACCAGTTAGATCTTCAAACATACATTGTATGGGGTCACATTCCAGTAAATGTCACCTCTGAAGAGAGCCCTTCCTTGACCACCCTCCCTGTGAACCTGGTTGGTTTCCTTAGTAGCGCTCAAAATAAGGTATTTGATTGCATCTTAATTTTTGTGTCTCTCATTAGAATGTAAGTTCCATGAAGCCAGAGCCCATATTGTCTTATTTCTAATGCCTGGCAGAGTACTCGGCACAGACGGTTTGTTCAGTGAATGCATGAATGAATGAATGAACCCATTTACTCTGTTGTCACATCTATATGCATGAAACTGTATATTCTATATATTATGTATTTGACAAAATTCGAGATCACATTATGTATAAAGTGGTGTGGTCTACTTATAAATTTTATATTTTACTGTAAGCTTTACTTCATATCCTATTTATTTTTTAGGAATGTGATTTTTTAATAGCTGCATAGTATTTCCAACATGTGTTGTGCTGTAATTCATTGAATCCGTTCTCTGATAATGGACATCTGGATTATTTAAGGATATCTTCTGCTAATAATGTTTTTTGTTTTGCTTCCTATTATGTAATCTCACGGTTTTTCTTCTAATTCTTACAGTACGAGTCCAGTGGAAATCTTGGAGATATTTAGAGTTGGGAGAGTGAACGAAACCACAGAGTTTCTGAGCAGACTTGGCAACGTGAGGCCCTTGTTGCATGGCTCCCCGGTGCGAAACGTCGTAGGAATCCTGTCTCGGTACGCGTAGGCCGTCTTTATCCTTCAGAATTTTCAGCCTCACAAATGTGAAGTGTTCTACTTTTTTTTCCTACTTTTTTCTATATTACATAAGTTTTTTCAGTTAAAATCAGCCAGCTTATTGCATTCTGGAGAAAATCACATACTAATTACATACTTTAAGTATGTAATTTAAATTACGTATTTATTATTTTTTAATGTGTAGTACATGAGTATGAATAGCTTCTTGAAGACTGTATCGTATGAAAAAAAGTGATTCTACATTTCATGAGTCTTCCATGTGTGTCTAATCTAGGGACAGCCCAATACTTAAAGAGAAAGTTCTAGAAATTAGAGTTCCCAGATGGTGTGAGTTATTTATTCAAAACGTAACTCTAATTTTCTGCTTGCTTTGAATAATCACTTAATATTAGAGCTGAAACTAAGGTCACAGGGACAGGGGAAAATATGATTAATTTAGATACTTTAAGTACTTAAAAGGAAATCTACAATAAGATCCTTCTGGAAAAAACTTTAAACTGCTGTTAAAGGACCCAAAATACAAATTGCATTAATCAGAAGGATGCCAATTTTCCTTGAACTAATCTATAAATTTAGTGCTATCATAATAAAAGTACTAAGATTTTTTCAAAATAAAAAGCTGAGTCTACAGCACATATTTTTAAAATTTTTGACATTATGAGAATAATTCTGAAAAAGAAGAGTAGTATAGTAAGGGAGGGTTAACCAACCAGATGTTAAAACATATTAAATAAACACAAATGAACTCAAAAACATTTCGGATATGATACAAGTAGCTTCAGCTCTGTGGAAGACAGTTTCTTCAATACTGTATGTAGAAATAAGTGGAAATAATATAAAGTTAGACTCTTACCTCATTCCTCATAAGTAAATTCCAGGTAGCACAAATATTTAAATTTTTAAAATGAAAACATAAAAGTACTAAATGAAAAATGGGAGGATATTTTTTAAAAATAATCTTTGAGTAGGAATGGCCCTTCTAAGTAGGACCAAAACCCAAAAGCCACAAACAATAGATGTTTGTATAATAAAAGGCAGAAATCTTCCTTTACCCACCTTCCCAGAAATAACCACGGTTTCACTTTGTTTGCAAGGAGTTCTCTGCGGCAGTTTCTGAGCCGGGGAGAGATGCGGTCAGCTTTGGGCGACGCCTCACCCCGCTGTGCACTGGGGCCTCGGCCTAGGCCTGGAAGGTGTAGGAAATAGGGCTAATCCGGACGGTGATGAGAGATTGGCTGCAGCTTGTGTCTTTTTATTATTGTTATTGTTACAGACAGGGTCTCTTTCTGCCACCCCGGCTGTAGTGCAGTGGCGCAATTATAGCACACTGCAACCTCGAATCCCTGGGCTCCAGCCATCCTCCCACCTCAGCCTCCCAAAGTGCTGGGGTTACAGGCCTGTGCCACTGCACTGGGCCTCAGCCTGTGACATCTCAGTAGCACCCAGAGCTTCTCTGGGGGATCACTTTAAAATGTGTTTTTCTTGGCTGGGCGCGGTGGCTCACGCCTGTAATCCTAGCACTCCAGGAGGCCGAGGTGAGTGGATCACTCAAGGTCAGGAGTTCGAGACCAGCCTGAGCAAGAGTGAGACCCCCCATCTCTACTAAAAAATAGAAAGAAATGATCTGGACAACTAAAAATACATATATAGAGAAAAAATTAGCCGGGCATGGTGGCGCATGCCTGTAGTCCCAGCTACTCGGGAGACTGAGGCAGAAGGATTGCTTGAGCCCAGGAGTTTGAGGTTGCTGTGAGCTAGGCTGACGCCACGGCACTCACTCTAGCCTGGGCAACAAAGCGAGACTCTGCCTCAAAAAAAAAAATGTGTTTTTCTTTTCATTTTATGCTTTTTTTAAATAGTAGCTGCCTCTGCTAGAATTACAAGACTAATAAAAGATTCCTTTTTTTCTAGTTGATCATTAAAATTTCCTTTTCTTTTTAGAGGGTTGCTTTTACCCAAAGTAGTTGAAGATCGTGGCGTGAAAAGAACAGACATTGGAAATCTTGGGAGTGGGATTTATTTCAGTGATTCACTCAGGTATGTTCTGTCCATGATCCAGGCATCGTTACTGAGTACTTGCTATGCGTTTTCCTGTGTCTTTGCTTGGTAAGGGAGTTTGTCACCCCAAAAAATTCACTGAAAGCAACCGGTTTTCTCAGTATGCTGTAGAAGCATGTCTTTTGTGGTAAATATTGGGGAAGATTATATTTGAAATCATCTTAGTGATTTTACTCTCCTGGAGTTTTTACATATATTTTCTCACTGAGTCCTCACAACATGCCCCCAAGGTAAGTCCTGTCATCGTCCCCAGATTACAGATGGGAACACTGAGGGATGGTGAGGGTATCGTGCCTCAGGTCATGCAGCTAACATAGGAGGACATGGGCAGGACTCAGCTTTCTGGTCAGGCTCTGTCCAGAGATGGCGGTCTTAATTTCTGCAGCACAGGACCTCTCCTCTAAACAGTTCTATTATATGTGACCTCGACATGCCTGGAATACTGTTTCACCTTCGGTATCCTTGGTAGTATTTAAATCTGCCCTGTCACAATGTGTGGAGTGCCTGCCTATGCCAGGCACCAGGTGAGGGGCTGTGAGTGCATCTCCTGTCAACCTCACCGTTGGTATGGTGACATCATTTTATGAAAGGAAACAGACTCAGGGAGGCTGTGTAACGTGCCCAAGGTTGCAGGGCTAGGTAAGGGCTGGAGGCTGGGTTCAGGTCCAGGACAAAGGATAATTATCCAGGATGTTTAAAGCCTTCCTACAAATAATAAGAAAAGGATGAAAAACCCTATAAGCAAATGGGCAAAAGACGTGAATGGAAACCTAATAGAAGAGGAAACATAAATGGATAATAATGTTTGATAAGAGTAGTAATCAAAACCATGCAAATTAAACCATTATGGGATACCATTTCACCCTAGCAGATTGACAAAAATAAAAAACCAGTTTCATATCTCCAGGTGTGGGTGAATCTCTAGAACAATCTGAACTCTCCAATGCTGCTGGTAAGAGTGTGAATTGATAAACTCTCTTGAAAGTGCTGGCTCATCTGGTACAGCTGTGGCCCAGGAGTCCTGCTCATCAGCCTGAGGGCCAGGACGCAGCGGCTCTCAGTGCTGCCTGCGCACGGATCCCTGGGCGAGCTTGATGCACCGCTGGTGCTGGTCTCACCCCACAACAGCGAAGTCAGGATTGCCTGTGGCGAGGCTTGCCTATCGGTAGTTCTTAAGCTCCCTGGGTGATTTCTGTATGCAGCCAGGCTTAGGAGTTGCTACCCTAGAAAAGCTCTAGAACAGTATACCAGAGATGCGCACAGGGTGATTGAGAACACTGTAATCACGGACACTGGAAGTGCTGCCAGTGTCCATCAACAGTCGAACCGGTCCGTAAATGTTGGTGGAGTCCTGCATGGAGTCCTGTGCTGCATATGGAACAAGTGGACAACAGCTGCATGTGTCATTGGACGAACCTTAGGAGCACAGACCAAAAATCACTGTACAATTCTATATGTAAGCAAAGTTCAGAAACAAACCAAACTGTCCATTTCATTGTTGTGTATCAATACTATAAAAGAAAGAAAATAATATACACAAAAATCAAGACAGCGGTTAGATTAGCTCTGGGTGGGAGAGAAGGTAATGTCATCGGGGAGCAAGGAAATACTGGGATGTTCTAGTTCTTAAGCTGGGCGGTAGCTGTGTGGGTGTTTTTGTCTTATCTTTTTTTCTTCTGGGAACACAGGGGAGCATTTATTCCAAAAGCACTTTCATGTACACTATATAACTTGTTTCTCACAATGCCACCTGCTGTGAAGTAGGCATTCTCATCCTCACTTTATAGAATTTTCTTTGGCCTCCTGTGACCTGTCTCTCTTCTTTTTATTTCTTTTATTATTATTATTATTATTTTAATTTTGGCATATTACTGAGTACTTCCTGGAGGTAAGGTCTTGTCTTGATGAATTCCCTCAGTCTTTGCTTGTCTGAGAAGGTCTTTATTTCTCCTTCATATAAGAAACTTAGTTTTGCAGGATACAAACTTCTAGGCTGGGCATTATTCTGTTTGAGAAGGCCCCCTGAGAATGGGGCCCCAGTCCCTTCTGGCTTGTAAGGTCTCTGTTGAGAAGTTACCAGCAGTTAGTCTGATGGGTTTTCCTTTGTAGGTTACCTGCTGCTTTCTCCTTACGGCTCATAGGAGGGCCTCTTTCATGTTCATTTTGGCCAGTCTGATGACTGTGTGTCATGGTATCTTCCTGTGTGCAATGGCTCTCCCAGGAGTCCTTTGAGCTTCTTGTACCTACATATCTAGATTTCTAGCAAGGCCAGGGAAATTTTCCTCCATTATATCCTCAA
This sequence comes from Indri indri, assembly GCA_004363605.1. Taxonomy (NCBI): domain Eukaryota; kingdom Metazoa; phylum Chordata; class Mammalia; order Primates; family Indriidae; genus Indri; species Indri indri. The sequence goes on along the minus strand of RJWJ010005668.1, from coordinate 37,459 downwards.
ATGGTGTATCCAACCCTTGAATATTTTCTTCTTCACCCTCAGCGATGCCTATGATTCTTATGTTAGGCCTCTTCACATAATCCCACATTTCTTGTAGGCTTTGCTCTTTTCTCTTATTTCTCTGCTCTATCTCTGCAACTGACTTGTTTAATTGAAAGGTGTTGTCTTAATCTCTGAGGTTCTTTCTTCTGCTTGATTTACCGTATTCTTGAGGCTTTCCACTGTGTTTTGTAATTCCTTGAACAAATTCTTCATTTCTGGAAGTTGTGTTTGATTTTTCTTTAATATTTCAATTTCTTTAGGGAATTTTTCTTCCATTTCCTGGATGTTTTTGTGGTTTTTTGTGTTGGGTAACCATTTTCTCTTGCATTTCATTGAGTTTTCTTACAGTCCATGTTGGAAATTCTTCTGTCATTTTAGTGTTCTGATTTTCGTTGGCATCCATTGCTAGAGAGCTGGTATTCCCCTTTGGGAGTGTGCTTTCAGTTTGATTCTTCATACTTCCGGATTTCTTTCGCTGATTCTTTCCCATCTGGAGCAGCTGTTGCTTCTTACCTTTGGATTTTCGTTTGCACAACGACACGCCCAGTTTAGTCTCTGAGCCAGTAGGTGGTGGTTGTGGGTGAGATTCGACCACGCCCTGTGTGATGAGTCAGTAGATGCAGTAAAAGGACGTGCAGAGTGACCTCCCTGTCAGTAGGTGGCGCTTGCTGGGAGGAGCAGGCTGCAGTGTTGTTTTTGGGTCCTGTAACCAGCTCTTTTTCCTCTGGAGAGAAACTCTAGTGCCTCAGGTGGTGGGTGGGGCCCTGGGACTTCCAGGTATGTCCTTATTCTCCACCTCAGGTGGGAGCGGTTGTGGGAGTGAGGCCGGGCGGGGCTGGGTTGGGTGGGCCTGCCCTCGAGCTCCACAGATGCCCTTAGCAGGGGTCAAAGGCCTGCTCCCTGCCTCTGGCCAAAGCTGCCAGGCAGGGGCTGAAGTGCCCCACTTGACCAGAAAGTCTGCGTGTGGGGTGGGGCTGTCTGAGACCCACAGTCTGGAGCAGGCCTCTCCTTTCCGCCTCCCCTGTTCTGAGGTTTCTCCCGGGCCCCTGCTGGCAGGCAGGACCTCAAGCCAGCTGAGCTCCTCCATGACTGTGACACGGCCTAGGAGGTTCCCTGCCCAGGATCCCGGCCTGAGCTGGGACCTCAGCCCTCCCGTGGGAGGAGGGGTTCCCCACAAGCACACCGCAGCTGGGACCCACTCTGACCTGCCCCTGAGGGCACACGCACCCCAGTAGACTAATTCACAAATATCCCCTCTGTGCCCCCAGGCATTGCGATCGAGACCTGGGTGTATGGGGCTGGCCTGCAGGCCTGTCCCCTGGCCCCAGAGATCAATCCCCGACCATGCCGGGGAGAAGAATGTTGGTTCCAAGTCACCCACGGGGTCCCCAAGCTAGATCAATGTCCCTCTGCCTTGGGGTTTGTCCCGCTCTGCTGGAGTCACTGGGCACGCAGCACCAGGAAGGGCCGGCAGGCAGAGCTCACAGTCCGAGCACCCCTCAGTCCACTGCAGGGCCCCAAAAGGAAAGGTCTGAGCCCCGTTCCCTGTGGATGTCTCTGGGTGGTGGCTAAATCATGTCTCTCAGCAGCCACGGGTCGGGGAAGGGAAGGGGAGAATGAAGGACTAGGTCCAGGAAGCGCTGCACACCGGAAGTCTCCAGCCCTCTCTCCGGGAGGCAGACCCCCCAGAATGCCCGGGGCTCTGGAGTCCTGCAGACCTCCTGGGGCCCACTGGACCCCTGGGGCTCCTGCAGTCTGGGCTGGAGCTGGGGAATGTCTGTGTGGGGACGAGCAAGATGAAGCCTGCGGAGTTGAGGCCCCAGAAGTGCCCAGCGGGTAGGGAAGCAATATGGCGCCTGCCGACCCGCTCGGGTCTGTGGGGCGGGAGGTGCCCTGTCCACAAGAGGCTCTCCGCTCACTGGCAGCAGCAGTCTCTCGGCTGGTGTCGGCAGGTCTCTCCAGCAGCTCTGGAGCCACCAGCAGTCCGAGATGCAAGGGAGGGGAGGTAACCACTCCACCTGCCCTTCCCGCTGGTCTCCGAGCCTCTCGGGGCTGAATCCCTGCCGATGCCTTTCTCCTTCCAGGTCTGCTCCACAACCCCTTCCCGTGGTGTCTTCTGTAGGTTCAGGCACCCTTCCTTCCGACCCTTGTCCTGTCTGTCTGTTTTTTCTCTTTCATCTAAAATTTGTCCTTCTGGCAGAGACGCTCTGGCTGGAGGTTTTTCTCATCTGCCATCTTGCCTCCCTCCTCTGTCTTATTATTCTTTAAACGTCTATCATATAAATGCTCTTTCCTATGTATGAAATGTTTCAAAGTAAAAATTGTTTAGATGTTACGATATTTTTTAAAAAACAGATTGGCACTCAGTGATTTTAAGAAAACTGAAGTCCTCAGTGACTTCCAGTAGAGTGGCTTTAGTGGAGAGACCTGAATTGAGCCAAATTGCAGAGGACTGGGCAAGAAGAGACCGTACCGGACCCCCGCCAAGAGGTGGTGCGAGAGGAAAGAGGTAGACGGGGCAGGAGCCCCAGGACCAAGTCCAGGGTTGGGCTTGAGGAGGAGGAAGGACGCACGCTTGTAAGTTGCAAGGAGAGAGCCCTCAGAAGGGAGAGGGCTACAGGAGAAACGGGGGAAGGTTTTTTTGGTTTTGTTTTTTTTTAAGTGCAAGTCTTAGGAGGTGGAACAAAGAAGGGTCCTACAGCAACCGTTTTACATTTTGGACTTGATGTTTAAAAGAAAATAAAGGTGTGTCCCAAAACTGTTGCCCCCAAAGATGTGTACTCACCTGTGCTCTTAATATTACTAGCAAAAGTTGCTTTATTAAAGTTCTGATTCCCAAAGAAAGGTGAAACAACGTCTCCCATTTGGGTATCGTTTGGAATTCTTACTTTTCCATGTGGTTTCGGGAGTGATTGTGGGAATACAGTGCACGTCTGTCCCTTTGACCAGTTCTCACTCACTTGGCATTTAATGAAAACACCAAGCTCTTTCTGAGCTTTAGTGCAGAGAATTAAATCTACTTTTTCCTGATTAGTAAGGTGGGGGGTTCTTTTCTTTTCTTTAACCATGCTGGTATTTATGATAGCAAAATGTGTGTAGTTTAGTAGCTAACGAAGATTTGAGGCAACATTAGAATTCATCCGTCTCTGGGGACAAAGTGCTTTGAGCACTGCCTGGCAGAGCATAAGGGCAATATGCATGTTTGTTGCATAAAAATTTTAAGTAAATACGTGCATAATAAACTTGTAAATTGAATCTTGGAGATATTTCAATAACAGTTAAAATTTAGAATGGTCTACCAGAAAGTCTTTTCAACAATATTTCCTGTTTATGCAATAAAATGTCACTAACAGGTAACTGTAAGTTGTAAATATGTGCTTATTGCCTTCGACATACAGCACAAGTGTTAAGTATTCACACCCGGGGGAGACAGACGGCAGCAGGCTCCTGGTGGTTTGTGACGTGGCCCTGGGAAAGTGTTTGGACCTGCACAAGAAGGACTCTTCCTTGACTGAAGCACCAGCAGGCTACGACAGTGTGCACGGAGTTTCAGAGACCGCCTCTGTCTCCACAGACTTTGAGGTATTTTTATATCAAGAAACAGGCAGAAAGGGTCCTGAATGCCCAAAGAACAGCCTCAGTTTTTTGCTCCTGTTTTCATTAAATATGCTGAAGTTTACGTAATCATTGTACATCTATTGCCTGAATTCAATATTTTCTAAATTAGCAAGCATGCCTTTACGAGAACATCTGCCAACAAAGGTTTGTTGTTGTAGTTTCTAACCACCTATTAATTTCTGTTTGCTCTAGGATGATGAATTTGTTGTCTATAAAACCAATCAGGTTAAAATGAAATATGTTGTTAAATTTTGCATGCCTGGAGATCAAATAAAGGACTTTCATCCTCTGGATAATACTGAGTTAGAGGAACACAGACCTGAGTTTTCAGATTTTTCAAAGGTTGAAGGTAGGACAATTCTCTTGAATGCAATTTTATGTGATTATATTTAAAGAACTTTATTTTCAATGGAATTTATATTCATGTTTGGTAAGTACACCTCATAGATAAACATTTCATTTCCTTTTTTATTTTGTATTCCATAAAACCAGGATGCTTGAGAAAGGTTAAATGATCTCAGAATTCCACGTTACTTCGTGAACACACCAAAGTTGAGCTTGTTCTCCTCAGGAATAGCCAAGCAGGGGTGGGGAGCCTGCAGCCTCAAAGCCACATGTGGCCCTCCAGATCCCCAAATGTAGCCCTTCAACTAAATCCAAACTTCACAGAAAAAAATCCCTTTATTAAAAGGATTTGTTGGGCCGGGCGCGGTGGCTCACGCCTGTAATCCTAGCACTCTGGGAGGCCGAGGCGGGCGAATTATTTGAGCTCAGGAGTTCGAGACCAGCCTGAGCAAGAGCGAGACCCCATCTCTACTAAAAATAGAAAGAAATTAACCAGACAACTAAAAATATATAGAAAAAATTAGCCGGGCATGGTGGCGCATGTCTGTAGTCCCAGCTACTCGGAGGCTGAGGCAGGAGGATCGCTTGAGCCCAGGAGTTTGAGGTTGCTGTGAGCTAGGCTGACGCCACGGCACTCTAGCCGGGGCAACAGAGTGAGACTCTTGTCTCAAAAAAAAAAAAAAAAAAAAAGGATTTGTTGTGTAAAATTTGGATTCAGTCAAAAGGCCTCACTCAAGGATCCAGAAGGCCACACATGGCCCCAAGACCGCAGGTTCCCCACCCTGCATGGTTAGTAGAATGGACGTCTGGCCCAGCCGTAGAGTCAGGAAGCCCAGGAGGTTTGGGGTCACCTTGCCACCTCATCAGCTCTGCGATCTTAGACAAACCACATGACCTTCTGAGTTTCACCTTCTCTCGGGTGGGTTGAAGAGGAACGTGGAGGTTCTCTGTCAGTTGTCACATGTGGCTTGTGTGTTAGTAGTAGTAGTACAAGCATATGAGAGGGTGATAGCTCAGAGAATCATGGGCCCAAACTGTTGTGATAGGAATTAATATTAATAGGACTGGAAAATCACATTAACGTTTTTGACTGTGATCAAATTGTTTTTTACCAGAAATGTATGGAGTTCATTGTATATTCAAGGAGATGACTCCAATTTTTTCTCTGGGAGTCATTTAAAGAAATATCTGGCAAGACATTGTGTGTTTATATATTTATCCATGTCTGTATTTTTGTGCCACTTAGTGTAGGATATGAACATTTTTCAATGTGTTGTAGGCATTTGATTTAGTCTTCCTTGGATTGAAAATCCAGGTAGTTTCATATTGCTCCAAAATGCTTTTGTGGCACAGTTAATAATAGTGACCGGCCTTGTCCACATTACAAGCCAGGGAATGCAAATAGCTACCTTCGTGTTGCAGCTGAGCTTACTGAGATAGTCTTGGGACCTCTGTGTACTTGTGTGTATGTTTAAATGTTTGTCTTTCAAGTGATAGCACAATTGTGGGTTTTTAACATGATGCCTCAGAGCCTCTAGATTAAAAAGGCAAAAGTGTCTTTGAGATTGCATCCCCCCATTTTCTCATGTGGGTTCCCTTTTCAGAATTGGCGATTGAAGATTATAAAATGCTATTTGTTCATTTTCCCTAACATATAATATATAAGGAGATGGATAAGGAATAAAGACCAGGATAACAAAAGAGACAGTCAGGGTGGTTTTCAAAGCTAACAGTAACTTGTGTAATGCAGATTACCAGTTACCAGACACCAAACCTCCCAGCAACATCAGGGCCGGCCTGCAGGATCCCTCTGGGAACCTGGTTCCCCTCGAGGATGTCCACATCAAGGGGCGAATAATAGACTTCGTAGCCCAGGTATGTTCTTGGTGGCCTTATGATACTTAAATTAAATGGATGTAAATCATAAGTGAGAATTTAATTGCAGTTGCATGAACTAAAGAAAATGTTAATATATACATTTCTAAAGTTCACGTATTCATCAGATATTCCCTGAGTGCCACATGCCAGGGACTGTCCCAGGCTCTGGGCGCCCTCAGGGAACAGTACAAAGGCTCTGCCCTTGTGAAGCACGTGGAGAGAATAGGCAATAAATGTGATAAATGAGTGAAACACACCATGTGTTAGGTGAAGACAGGTGCTAAAGAGAAAAATCAAAGCAGGGGGGGTAGGTGCTGCACAGGCAGGGGGGTTTTAACCTGCGAGTTGGGCAGCTACGGAGGCCTCACTGAGCAGGCGACAGCTGCCTACAGCCCTGAAGGAAGTCAGGGCTAAACCGTGTGGACCTCAGGGGACACTCCTTCCAGGCAGTGGGAACAGCACATGCAAAGGCCCTGAGGTGGGAGCCAGGTGTGGCCAGGGGACACCAAGGAGGCCGCTGTGGCTGGAGCAGAGTGGGAAAGGACACAGTGGGAGGGGACTGGGTCAGGGAGGTGGGGGAGGCTCTCGTCAGGACACAGGACATGCTGTTCTTTACTCCAAGCAAAATGGAAGCTTCTGGGAGATGTTTGGCAGAGAAGCAGTGTGATCAGTCCTATGTTTTAACAGCTCACTCTGGTCGACATGTGGAGAAAGGTCACAAGAGGACCAGTTAGGAGACATCTTAGGTCAAGTTCCCTGGCAGACAGACTCCAGCTGGGAATTCATTTTCGGGAAGCTGGTCGGACAGTGCTCCGGGGGCGGCACCCGCACGGGAGCGAGGGAGGCAGGCCCCAGCAGAGGAGGCGTTCGACTGTGACGCCCTCGGGGGCGTCTCTGGGCCAGCGCGGCCCTTCTGAGATGTTCTGACAAGAGGGCTGGGCTTCGCACCCCTGCGGGGGCCCGTCCTGGACTTGGGCTGCCCCGGGGAGGGGTCAGAACCTTGGCTGGGGCAGCTCGTCTTTGGCCAAGGCCAGTTTCTGGGGAGGGGTCCACAGGCGCTGCTCCTGGCAGTCTCAGTGCTGAAGGGGACGTTGGGGCACACCACGGCATCACGTACAGGGACTGTTGCTGGGGTTCGGTCAAGGCCGGTGGCAAAGGACCAGAACGTTAGCAGTGGGGGTGTAGGAAGTGACAGATTCTGGCCAAGGGCTGAAGGCAGAACCAGTAAGATTTGCTGATGGAACGCGGGAAGAAGACAGTGGTCAAGGATGGCCAAGGTTTGTGCCCTGAGCAACCAGAAGGATCACGTTTGCTGTTGCTGACATGGGGAAGGGGCCGGGGGCTGCAAGGAGTTCATCTGGCCACACGAATGCAAGACGTCTACACTGGACATCACGATGGCAAGGCCCCGAGGCCATTGGATGTGGGAGTCTAAGTTCAGGGAAGAGACCCAGGCTGGACTTGAAATGGGGAGTCCCCTTCAGACGCCGTTTGGAGTCATGAGCCCAGATTAACCCCCACGAGAAGATTAACTCCCCAAGAGAACCAGCATAGGGAGAAGAGAAGGCAACGTGCAGAAGACTCAGACCCGACCCCTGGATTTAGCGATGAGGAGGTCACTGGTGACCTTGACGGTCGCCTTTTTGGTGGCGTGCTGGGGGGAATGGCTGATCCGAGTGAGTTCGGGAGAGAATAGGAGGAAAGAATTGGGAGACAGGAGAGGAAATGACAGCGGCCAAAGAGAAGAGGGGCTGAGTGTTTTCTTTTTTAAGACTTAAGAAACAATAGCATGTGTGTGAGCAGATGTAGGAGGGAAAAGCTGATGGAATCCGACGGAGCTCCATCCTGCAGGCAGGAGGGTGATCTAACACTCGCTCCGTCCTGAGCCAGGCGGCACCAGGGGCTTGCAGCTGGTCGTCCGAGGTCACAGGACAGCGGGCAGAGGCAGGGCACACGTACAGCCAGGCGGCCTGGTGCTGGGGCTGGGAAAGTTCTCGGTTTTCCGCAATTGAATCGGTTTGCTGAGGTTTGACCTCATCATCAGCCCCAACACTGAAGATTGCATTGAACAACTATGAAGGATCTTAGGAGAATAAGAACATCGGAGTCCAGTTCTGTGATGTTCTCATCCCTTTAGAGGGAAGGTAGGTTCACCTCAGTGATCACCTTAATCTGGGGAGATGGGGTGGGGTGAGGAAGAGCAGTTTGCATGCAGCCGGCCACCCCCCTGGGCCCCCTGGGATCGTACCCACACCGCTGAGGGAGCTCAGGGCAGGGTCGCAGCCTGTGGGAGACCCGGATGTGGGCTCCTGGGAAATGTTCCAGATCTGCCGATCCCTCTGGAGCCATTTAGGAGCTGTAACCTACAATCAGGCCCTGGGTTGTTTTTCACATGCAGCATTTAATTTTTCCCAAACTCTGAGCTGTGATTATGCCCATTGTTTGGATGAGGAAGGTGAGGCTCAGGACATTTTATGATAAATAAGATAATAAGGAAAGCCCAAATCTGAACTCAGGTCATTCTGATTCCGGCATCCAGGTTCTTCACCACCATTCCGTAGTGCGACATGGTACAGGCTGTACAGAGCAAAGGATTCGGAGTTCAAAGTCTTGGCTTTGAATCCTTGCTCAGTCTTTTCTAGCGCTGCGACCTTGGGAAGTTATTTAACGTCTTTGTGCCTCAGTTTCCTCATGTGTAAAATAATAATGTCTACGCATAGGCGTTGTGGCTACTAGATATTAACATAATGAATATAAAGGATCCAAGGCATTTTTTTTCACAAGCAAAACAAATCATGGTGATGTCACAGTGAGGGCATCTGTCCTGTGTGTCCTACTTTGGATTAGACAGCTGGCACCAATTCGATACTTCAAACCTGAAGAGGCCTGTTCCCTGGGGAAATTCGCCCCCCAGATAGCTCATGATTTCGTTAATTCCTCACTGGTTTACAGGGAGACGGGTGGCTTGTACATTGCCCTTGAGTATCCCAAGGCAATTCTTTCTAGCGGAAGAAAATTAAGATGCCACATTTTTTACAGCGTATTCGTTTGTGTTCTAAGTTCTGGTAAAAATACGCTTGTCATCATCTAAAATTGCTGACTTTCTGAGTGCCCAGTCACATGACGCGATCTGCAAAGAGAAGGAGGCTGACACGGGCCTGGCCCCTGGGAACTCACATGCAGAGATGAGCCCGACACCCACCGAGTGGGAGAAGCATTAGCCCACACCGAGTACGATTAGGTGGCGATCCTGTTCCTCACATGCAGGGCAAGCCTGTGTGCCGTGGAGGGGTTGATAAAACTGTGGGAATCCGAGGGAGGACTCGCGTTCGTGTGGCACCCAGTGCCTCCCTGCCGGGTGCTCTCCCACCTTCTGCCACGCGTGCAGCGTCACCCAGATCATTAAGAAACACCAGGACTCATGCATCCGTGTCATCTTGGGTGGCGGCCAGACCCCGATTCCAGGGCTCACTCCTGCTGGCCAGAGAGGGGTTCACTTGCAGGATGGCAAGAGATTGGGTGTCCAGGAGGACACTGACCTGCTGATTGGGGAAGACTCAAATTGCTAATATTAATAGGGGCCCCTCGAAATATTTTGCCTGTCACTGTTCACCCCTGGGGGCGGCCCAGCTTATGGTAAATCCAGGTGTGGACAACATTTTTGAATAAGTTATCTTTTTTTAATTTTCATTTTGGTTTCTTCCCAGACATTACTGACTACAAATTGTTAAATATTTTTGTCTTGTTATTGTCACTTGATTAAAATTTTACTGTTTATTATGTGTCTGAGGTTGGCGTTTTGTTTTTTTTTTTTAACTTTCAAATATTTAAAGCCTTTTGCCTTTTCCTGAGCAAGGGGTGATGTAATGAATACCGGTCGATTAGAAAGATCAATCGGAAAACAATAGATGACAGGCAGGAATTAAAGAGTGGAAAAAACTTGATTCTGGAAGGACCGAGAAGGAAGAGATGAGGAGAAACCACCAGAGGGCTGTGTGGAGAGGGGAGGGCCACAGAGACACCTCCAGGAGGAAATGCCAAGACCTGAACACAGATCGGATAGCAGTATTTTTCTGGAATAGTTTCCAGCCCAGGCGATACTGAGGAGGCATCGAACCCTGAGAGGGGCTATTTTTCCAGCTGTCTCAACAGGAGCTGCATTATCTCTGCTCAGTCAGTGTTCGTGGGACTTCAGGTGACTTATGTTTCAGTCCAACGTGTCTGAACTACCTAAATATGCAGCGGACGCATTTTACCACGTGTTGTGGACTCGACATTGCCGAGGTGGAATGTGCTAATCCCCGCAGCCAGGGTTGGGAAATTTGAGGGATGCGATTAAATTGGAAGAAATTTAATGCAAATATGCAAAATTGTTTTTATTAGTCATTGTTCCTGCAAATGTTCTCCCATATGGGCTCATCAAATATATGCATTCTTCCCTCCTTCAGGTCGTTGTTTTTCAGACGTACACAAATCGAAGTCCTGTGCCCATTGAGGCAAAATACATCTTTCCTTTGGATGAGAAGGCGGCTGTGTGTGGCTTTGAGGCCTTCATCAACGGGAAGCACATAGTAGGAGAGGTGAGGAGAGAAAAGCATCGTGACCCCTCTTGGCTTTCAGAGTCGGTTTCCTGTTTACCGAAGTCTTCGTTTTCCGAGTCCCCATGGCGATAAGGTTGAGTGGAGGCCTTATCACACTTATCACGAAACAAGAATAATCTTTGAAGAACCAACTCTTACATAGTTAGTCCCCACCCAGACACCCCTCCCGGATGAGCTGCTTTCTGCCCCTACCCATCCAGTCTTCATCGTCAGCCTCTTGCAAATTCTTTACGTGGGATCTTCAAAAAAGATTTCAATATCGAAAGTTTAAGAGAAGCACATTGGAAAATTGGTGAAACCCTTGTATATTTTTGCAAAAACTGATCCTTCCACCCAGCTATAAAAGTCAAACTGAAGACCGTTGTAACTTTCTAAAAACAGATTATACCCAAAGAAATAACAGTTGACTCACTCTTTGTTTATTCCAAGGGTTGGCTCACACAGTTGCAGTCCTAACCCACAATTTATTAAACTGAAAATAAACTTCATTATTTTTTTGTTCAACATAAAGTCCCAACCAAACATTTTTTTCCACTACTGACTCTGAAATATTTTGGTCCCGACCTAAAGAGAATTCTCTTTAGCTGGCGTTTTCTGGTTCAGATTCTTATCAGGTAAGTATTAGTACATTTTGATGATCACTTTGTATGTTTCCATTTATATAGACTCTTAGTTTTCCATTTTTGCCTAAATTTTCATAACCATTGATGTAATTTTCCTTATTAAAGTCTGAAATCACTCTTCATATATGGAGTGGTTTTAAAATAATCTGTTCCAGGTCAAGGAGAAGGAGGAAGCCCGGCGGGAATACCGCGAGGCCGTCAGCCAGGGCCACGGCGCCTACCTGATGGATCAGCACACACCGGTACGGCTCTGGACTCACCTGGCAGTCAGCGCACTTACGAGAAAGGGGGAAAAGGAAAAGGATTTGAAATATGAAATTCATACTGGAGGCTAAGGTTAACTTATGCTATTGTAGACCCTAGAGTTTCACTTGCTGTAAGCCAAGCTGGTCAGACCTATCTTACTTGTCTAAACAAAGGAGGAAACGGTGTCAGCAGTGCTAGACAAACAGGAAGAGCTAGTCCCGTCACTGGGAACTGAGTGTCTCAAAAGTGATGACAAAAAGAAAATATTTGGGGTACATAATTTTCATCTTCTGATAAAAGAGTATTATATATTTACAATTTTCCTAAAAGCAAGCTCACCCAGCAATTTATCGAGGCATTTCTGCAGGGTCCTGGGAGAGGTCCAGCTTCTGTGCTTCCTGACGATCAGCTTTGAGAGGGATACGATGTGGACAGCCTGGAACACGGAACAGCCATCACGTCCACTAGACTTCTTTTCTTAGATAGAGGATACGTTAAACGTGCCTCTGGCGGGTGCTGGATTGCACGCAGTGTCTGGCGCACGTGTTTTAGTTGTGTTTGCAGATGGGGCCATTTGCTTCAGGGATCAGCTCTGAGGATGACACGGTGCCATAGTGTTGTGAACGTTTAATGTCTGTTGGGGGTGGGGATATTAAAGATTAATTTAGATTTAAGGGGTGAATTGTTACTTTTGACATCTAAGATACCCATTTGCAGGAGGGGGATAAGCAATGAAGAGGCGATTATTAAACAATTAGTAGTGCTAGCCCCTGGGCAGGCTGTATGTGTAGAGGCCTGGGGTCCCTTTGCGAGAGTGCCCCTCCCAGCAACAGACTGCCGTTGCTTGCTGCTCAGCGCTAGGCTTGTGTTAGGGCTGGGGTGCTCTGGGTCGCCTCCGTCTCAGGCAGGACCTGTGCTCCTGGGCCTTAGAGCGGGGCCTGAGCACGTCGCCCATTTTCCCACACCAGCGGCAGCCACATTCTGCCCGTGTCTGCCGAGGGTTGTGCCAGGGACAGTTTCCTGCCTTTCCTCCAGTTGTAGCAGCCCCCTGCTTTGTGCTCACGCAGGGCCCTGGGCCCGGGGGGGCTTTCGGGGCCTCCCCGATAGGGAGACAGCTTCTGCCTGTGTCCTCTTTGACGGCGGAGCTCCCCCGGTTGCTAGGGGCGGTAAGGAAGGTTTCTTGCCCCTTCCCCGGCAGCCCTGGAAGCGAAAGGGTGGGCTGCCCTTCCCCAGCACTTGCGGCTTTTGCTTGCTGTGGGGAAAAGATCCAGGGACGAGTGCCATGCCTGGTCCCCCGCTGCCACCGCCACCACTGCCCAGACCCTGCTCCCCTGGAGGTGCTCCCCTCCTCTCCTGCCTGCCCAGGCCTTCCCGTGGGCCCAGCGGGAGGCCAGAAGGCCACACAGAAATGCTTTCAGAAGAGCACAGACTCCCCTTGGGTTGAGGGCTTCCGGTTTTTATAAACCGATACACTAGCCCATTGTCAGCCTGTAGGAATTCACACAGTTCCTGTGTCCCCTGTCCTCAGATGGGCTTGTCACTCTTTGGAATTCAGTTCCCTTGGTTGATGGGTTCAAGACAAGGTATGTTTTGAAGGTTATCTGGCATGTTATCTTGCGTCTACCTTTATCCTACCCAGAAATGGAACTGCTGCCCACACTACCAAGTGGCAGTCTTTCAAATGAACCCCGGGTTTTTGCGTATACACTTCTTATAGGGGCTAGCACTATTAGCTATTTGATAATCACCTCTTCATTAATTGAAGTGGATATCCTTAATGTCAAAAAGTAAAATTTACTCTTTAACCCTATATTAATCATTAATATTCTATACTCCTAATCTAAATATACAAAATTGTGTACAAAATTGTCACGATAGCATGGTTGTCTGAAATGGTGGACATAGTTGAGGATGTTGAGAGGATCTCTGTGCAGGTATCAGAAAAAAATTCACGTAGCCTCTCTTTTTTCTGTCCCAGGTAGTCACGAGGTTGCTGCCTTCTATAGTGATTATCAATATCCCATTAAAAGAAAGCAAAATACTTTTTCTAAAAATTAAATGACGGATTTACTGTAGGTAACAGAATTAAGTAAGGGCCAAGCTTAGCGAAAGCTGCTCTGGTTCTGCGGCTGCTGGTGGAACTGGGGCTGGGGGCCACAGAGGTCGGGGGCCCATGGGTTCTTCAGGAAAGAACTGTGTGGCTGTGCGGGGGCCGTCTGCGCAGCAGAGCCTACCCGAGCTGCAGAGCCCACCTGCGCAGCAGAGCCCACCCACGCAGCAGAGCCCACCCACGCAGCAGAGCCCACCCGGGCTGCAGAGCCGCACATGCGAGGCCGCTGGGGCAGAGTCTTTGGGTGACTCTCTGCAGTTCAGCTGCCAAGGGGACAGCCTCCCTCCACCTCCTGCAGACATCCTCGACCCCACCCTGACGAACGGCTTCAGGATTCTCCTTTAGCAGCACCGATGTGTGCTGCCTTCTGAGGAAGAATTTGGCAGATTGTACTTCAGGTCGTTTAAGAAATACGAGAATGAGTGTGCTTCAGAGTTGCAAGCTAAGCCATATGTTTCTGTTTCAGGACATTTTTACTGTGAGTGTTGGAAACTTACCCCCCAAGGCTAAGGTTCTTATCAAAATTACCTACATCACGGAGCTCAGCATCCAAGGCGCTGCTGCTGTCTTCTTCCTGCCTGCCGCCATGGCGCCCTGGCAGCAGGACAGGGCTCTGAACGAAAACCTGCAGGTTTGTACGCTGAAGATTTGAAGAAGAAGCATTTTTGCAGAGATTTATGCATAGGGAAGAAAAAGTATCTAAAATAATTTTTTTTGGCATAAAGTCAATTTTACTGACATCTATACGTTTAGACACCTTATATCTGTAAAAGGAAAAGAATAAGCTCAATTGGCATGACATTTTTATTTTGTCAGAAAAATTCTGTATCTGTACTACGTGTGCATCATGAAGAGTTTAGATAAGCACAGAGAATGCAGATAAGCCAAAAGAGGAAAATTAAAATCGTCCTTAATTCCTTCACCCAGAGATGGCCTCTGGGTAATGCTTTGTTGTACATCCTTCCCCCTAGACTTCCTACTTTGTAGGTGCAGTGTATACACATGAAATGTGTGTGTGTGTGTGTGTGTGTGTGTGTGTGTACACACAGAGACAGAGGTGGAGTTGGAAACCTCTGTGCAAATGGTCAGTTGTGTTTTAGAAGCTCCTGTCATTCCGAGAGCAAATGCTCTGTTTCACTACTTGGAAGGGACAACAGCTGTCTTGCTGCTGTCCGCTGTGGCCTTGCCAGGGTTACATTCAGTTTAGAGGCTCATCGTGAAGCTTAACACATACTTAGTCATACATATATATTTTTCTTCTAACAGGATACAGTAAAGAAGATTTGTATAAAGGAAATAGGAATGAAGCAAAGGTTAGTACCTAGAATATATAACCTGTCAATCATTCAGTAGGATGTTAGTTTTATGGTTTAAATTTTCATTTAAAATTATTTGAAACAGGCCAGTGTGGAGGCGCACACCTGTAATCCCAGCACGTTGGGAGGCTGAGGTGGGAGGATCACTTGAGCCCAGGAGTTTGAGACCAGCCTAGACAACATAGTGAGACCCTGTCTCTACAAAAGAAAAAATTTTTAATTAAAATTAAAAATAATAATAAATTAAAATTATTTGAAACAACTTCAGGCAGAGATTTAAGATAATAGACTAAGACAACTTTCTCTTCATTTCTGGTAGCTTCTCTTTGACTATGTCTATTGAGATGCCATACGTGATTGAATTCATTTCCAGTGACACACATGAACTGAAACAAAAGGTTAGTCATCTCGGATTCGTTAAGAGCTCTTATTTTAACATGACTTTTATTTTATCAAAGCAATGCATGCATGTGGTTTAAAAGTGAAATAATGCTGACAGCGGCTTCTAATAAGAAGCAGCGGTTGGTCCCACCCATCCCTCCGCCCCAGGACCAGCTTCCAGAGCTGGTGAACCACTTGGAATATTGGAGCTGTTTCTCTGGCCTTACCTGTGGGTTTTAAATAATAGTATTTTACTGCTTTTTCCTGATTCGTCTGTTTCAGGAATTGTCTTTTGACTTTCTGTTACGGGAGGTGAATATCTAGCTCCCGCCCCTGCACCCATCCCATCCCCACCTTCCTCTCCCCTCCATTCCAGGCGACCTGCACACACAGGCAGCGTTTAAATTGTTGTGACCTTGTAAACAGTGTTTACCGCTGAGCCAAGAAATGTATTATGGTGACATTTTATTTTTTTAAAAAACTTTCTATAGTATTTCCAAAAAAAAAAAAAAAAAAAGTGCCTTCTTCATGTGCATGGTTTCTAGACTGTTCATTCTCCCACGAGCTGACATGCGCCTGGTGGCGCCCGCCTGTCTTGATCCTCCGGTGAGGCGTGAAGCCCAGGTTGGAAATTATCTCTCAGAACGTTGAGGGTGTTCTCTTCTGGCTTCTGGGTTACTTTTGAAAAGTTTAATGACATCCGTATCCCCCATTCTTTGTGTTTAGTCTGTTTTGTTTGTGTTTTAAAATTCTGGAAAAATGTCAGATCTTTTGTCATCGATATTCCAGAATTTCATACTAATGTGATGCTCGTTCATCGTGTAACCGGTGGCCTTTCTTTCGGGGAAATTTCATTCTGTCCGCCCCCGTTTTCCCCTCTGCAACGCCTTCCAGCCAGGCGCCCTGCAGTGAGCCCGTGTGTTCCTGTTTTCTCTCCTGTTGCCCATTTCATTATCTTTTTGTTCTACTTTCTGGGTGTTTTTTTTTCGGTTTTAAATTCCACCCACTCTACTGAAATTTTTCCTTTAGTTCTCCTGTTTTATTTGTCAGGGCTCTTTTCTGCTCTGAAGTCTTCCTTTTTTGTAGGCCCTTCGTGTGTTTCGTGGATGCCTCGTCCTCTCCTTGTCTCTCTGAAAACATCCGTAATGTTTTTTCTTCTGTTCCCCGTGTTGTGTCTCCTCTCTTTGAGTTCCTCTTTTTTTTTTTAATCTCTGGCTTTTTGTTTGGTTTTTGGCCTCCGTATTTCGTGTTAGAGGCTTTTCCTCAAACGTCTGGGTGACCCTGTGTTCCTCATTCAGACTGAGGTCCGAGAAAGTCAGTCGGAAGCTCTGGGGAGTTCATGGGTGACAGGCGGGCAGCTCGGGCCCTTGTTTGACAATGCCAGCTTGCACTCACTCCCCTGAAGGAGGCAGCCCGGCACTCCTTGTCCCTCGTGTTCCCTGGTCTGGATTCCATTTGGTGGAATTTCTCTAAATAATGAATCTTGAGTGAGAGAACGGGGTGAACGGCGCCACCTGCCTGGCACTCTGTGCAGTGTGTCACTGGTGCCGCGTTCTCACAGGACCCTGAGCCTTCCCCCCAGACCGCCGCAGGGCCAGCAAGCCCACCGCTGTGGCCGCCCCCTCTATGGGCACTTGGGTGGTTGCCTCTTCCACTCCGGCCAAGTCATTTCCCACTTCCCTCAGCCTTCCACCTTCCTGAAATGTGCCAACATCACTCATCCGCTGTTGCCTTTGTTACTTTTCTCAGTGTCTTTATGGGTCCATCACCTTGTATTGCTTCCCTTTCATTTTAGGGAAGGTTAGCATTTTGCTAGGGAGTGGAGATAAGCTCCATCCTGAACAAGGAGCCCTCCACATCAGTTAGCTTTTGCCATATAACAAACAGTCCCAAAACTTGTGACTGAGAACGGCAAGCATTTGTTATTCTCACAGTTCTGTAGGTCAGCTGGCCAGGTCTGGGCTGGGCCGGGATGGTCTAGGACAGCCTCACGCCCATGGGGCTGCTCACCTGGCATCAGTGGGGTGGTGGCCATGTCTGCCATCCACAGGTTGGCTCTGGTTCATTCATACAGTGGTGGAAGAGTCCCCAGCAGCAGCAAGAGAGGGCCAGCCTCATCGCACGGACACTTTCAAGCCCCTGCTCGTACCACATCTGCCGGTATCCCATTGGCCAAAGCACGTCCCAGTGGCCACCTCCAGATTCAAGGGTGGAAATATAGACACTGCCTCTGGGTGGAGGGAGCTTCAAAGTCACATTGCAAAGGCACAAATAGACAGGAGTTTGGAGAGACTTTGTGGCCATTTTACAATCTACCACGTCATCTTCATTGTTGTAAAGCTTATTGTTTACATTTTCAAAGGTTTTTTAAATTTGTGAAAATATAATTTACGAATAAGGTATAAATTCTAAGATGTCTGTTGAATTCTCTATTTTGCTATTCTAGGTTTTGATGTCTGGTGTGCTCTCAGCTATAACCAGATCAGTTTAACTGAATGCACAGGTCTATAATCTTTGGATCCAGGGTTTGAGATTGTCTTCAACCTACCCGAATTTGACCCTGTAAATCAACCTTAGAATTTCGGGAGGGTAACTGATATGATCATGGTCTTATTTCTAAAACCTGCATTTCATAACTATGTAATTTATTACTACATTGTTGATTCTTAACGGAGTTGTATAAATTGTGCAAGGGTTTGCTACTTGCCAGGTAAGTGCAAACCGATAAAATGGTACCATTCCATTATTTACCCTGTCGTCGTGGTGGTTTGCCGTACAGCGCACAGACTGCACGGCTGTGATCAGCACTGTGGATGGCAGCTCCCTAGACAGTGGTGGACTTTCCCTCCGCGTCGGTTTGTCTGATGCATGTCTCCCAAGAATGTGGGTCGAAAAACATCCGGACAAAGAAAGTGAGGTATATTTCTTCTTACTTAGAAGCAGGAGATACTGGGAGGCTGAGGCGGGAGGATTGCTTAAGCCCAGGAGTTTGAGGTTGCTGTGAGCTATGATGATGCCACTGCATTCTAGCTGGGGTGACAGAGCGAGACTCTGTTTCCAAAAAAAAAAAAAAAAGTGGGAGACATTATTGGGAGAATATTAGAATAAGTAGATTATTTACATTTGGAAATTATTTATTGTCCTGAAAAACTAGCATTACAAAATGAAGTCTGAACACCCCAAGCTTCTGTAACTAAAAATACTTAATGCTATCAAGCATGACAGTACTTTTGAGGTGCCAGCCAAAACCCCCATGTTCCCTTCCCTGTAAAGATGGTCGTTTCTTACCTTAATCCCCACTGCTAAGAGCATCTACCATCAGACATTACATTGGGTGGTCTGCATACTTTCTATACTTTTTAAATGTTGATACTGGAGAAGCAAATAAAAAATTATTTATGTCTGGGCCTAAGACCATTTTGTGTGGCTGTGACAAAGAATCACTTCTAAAGCTAAAATCAAAATCAAAACTTGTGTGATGGTAGTTATACTTGAAGTGTAGGTTAATTAATAAAACTAAAAGTATGTGGGCGTATTTTAGTAATCGCAATAGTATCTACATTCCTTTTAGAATAGTGGGTGTGTGAGAGACACATTTCTATGGACAGTGTTGATGCTGTATGATTTTTCAGATATTATTAATAATGCTATATTAATTCTTGACTTCTGGGGAGTTATGTGTTGAAATTCCAGCTCTAACATGACACTTTTGACTTGAACTCCTGGTAGGCCATCTCACTGTTAAATCAATCCTATTCTTTTTGTTTTGATAGCATTAGTTCACCTCACTAGAAAGTTTTAGAGTTTTACAAGTAGATCTTTTCCAGTTTCAGTTCTGAGAAGCTCCGGTCCAACACCTTCTTTGTCCTCTCAGGCTTGCATGCTCATCTTTCAACCCGACCTCCACGTCAGCATCCCTGACCGCGCCAGCAACAGCGAAGTGATTATTTGTCTCGACTGCTCCAATTCCATGGAGGGTGTGACGTTCTTGCAAGCCAAGCAAATCGCCTTGCACGCGCTGTCCTTGGTGGGTGAGACGCAAAAAGTGAACATTGTCCGGTTCGGCACAGGTGAGTACGCACTGGCGCTGGCCCCACGATGTGCTTCCTCCCCGTGTGAACATGCCGTGCAGAGCCGACGACTGTCAGTACCGGACCTCATGCGTGGGGAGAGAGGTTGCCTGGCACGAAGCTGACAAGCAAGAACTCTGGAGCTAGATCCGCTGGGTCCGATCCCAGCTGTCCCACTCACAAGCTCCACGTGTCTGTGTCGCCTTGGGCTTGCTACTGGAACTTTTGGCACCTCAGTTTCCCCATCTGTAATCCAAGGATAATCATCCCTAACTCACAGTGTTATTATGAGGATTGACCTAATGTGTGGAAAGGGTTTTAAACAGTGCCTATTCCATAGTAGATGAGGTATGAATGTTACTGTGGTTCTTATTACCAACTGAACCAGAGCAAGACCCTTACTCTATCGAGTAGGAGGGTCCCAAAGCTAAGAACAGAACATTTGTAAGCGGCACGGTCATAGAAAATCTGTAAGGGATGGTCTCAGGAAGCGTCAGTTCGCCACTGTTGGAAGGAAGGTAATGCTACCCTCCATTTGGAGCCCAGGGACATCTCAGCCACCAGAAGGTGGCACTTCAGGGAAGAGAGAAGGAACAGTGTGGAACGAGGGGACAATCCCGTCCTCTTGATTCTCATGTTCTGTGCCACCAGCAGAAGGCCCGGCCCCTGTGCGGCAGAGCTGGGTCTCTGCTGCTGGGACAGAGGTCACAGAGGCACGGGGAGTGTCAGGGGCACAGACAGAGACTACCCTGCTGGCCGAGCTGCCCGTGCTGTTGAGACACCCTGCACCTTGCTTTGTGCAAGTCGTATGTGGCAGAGAGGAGGTCTCCACGTGGAATTTCACTCGGAACATTTTGCATACTAAACTGCTCAGTTTGATTGCTCTAAAATGTATTTACGGGGATACTGTGAGAAGTTCTTATATGTTAAAATTATCAAACATGGTTTTCTAAAAAGGAAGGCACGCACATAAATATGTAACATGCTTTACGACGGCAGTGGTATGAAGTAGCGTTATTGTTTGTTAGTGGTCAAGCAGGTGGACATTTGATGACAGCACCTCGTGTTGATCTAATTACACAGGTTACAAGGAGTTATTTTCATATCCCAAGTACATCACAAGCAGTATTGTGCCAACAGAGTTCATCATGGTGAGTACGAGAGCCTTCCTTGGCCTCTCGCAGTCACGCTTTTATGGCACTATTCAGGGCCCACCACCCTGAAGCCATCAGAGCACTCCTAGTCCTTCAGTGTTTGTATGTCGGTGGGTTCTTTATTTCATTAATAAAAGTGATATGGCCTCATTAAGCAAAAAATGGAAATTAAAAAGAGGGGAATAAAAAAAATCACCCATGGTCCCACCACCCAACTAGCTTTAACAGCTTTGGAAAGTTCTCTTCTGTCCTTTATTTTCTTTCTCTTAAAATAAAGTAAGGTCACGCCTGTAATCCTAGCACTCTGGGAGACCGAGGCAGGAGGATTGCTTGAGGCCAAAAGTTCCAGACCAGCCTGAGCAAGAGCAAGATCCTGTCTCTACAAAAAACAGAAAAATAGCCGGGCATGGTGGCGCACACCTGTAGTCCCAGCTACTCAGGAGGCTGAGACAGGAGGATCGCTTGAGCCCAGACATGCAAGGTTGCAGTGAGCTACGATGGCGCACTGCACTCTAGCCTGGGCCAAAGAAAGAGATCCTGTCTCAAAAACAAAACAAAACAAAAAAAATAGAACGAGCTGCGAATGACCAGCGCCTCACACAGGCTGGCAAGGCGAGGGCTGCTCTAATGGGACGTTTCTTCCCCATGGATCTAGTAGTTCTCTGGAAACTGTGAAAAAGCAACTAAGTGCCAAGTGGTGATGTTATAGTTACTGTGACATGAAATAAACTGAAAGGATGGAAGTATTGTTGTTCCCCAAATGTATCATTAGGAGAAAAGCTACGTTCTCTAACCCCTCCTTAGGAGATGCGAAGCCGTAGGAAGGGCGAGCACACCTGAAAGGAGGACGTAATCTCTCCCTTTCTTCCCTCCAGTCTGCCACGCCCACCATGGGCAACACAGAGTTCTGGAAAACGCTCCGATATTTAAGTCTACTGTACCCTTGTCAAGGGTCACGGGACATTCTCCTTGTGTCTGACGGGCACCTGCAGAACGAGAGCCTGACGATGCAGCTTGTGAAGAGAAGCCTCCCCCACACCAGGTTGTTTGCCTGCGGCGTTGGGTGAGTGCCCGAGAGCTGGTGGCCCGGTCAGGCCCCTGGGTGCAAACCCTGGGTGCGGGGAGGTCCGTCTGGTGGCCTGCACGGGACCTGGGGAAGCGCGGGCGCCTGCGCTAGTCCGCACAGCGCAGCGCGGCGGGGCAGGGCTCTGGGGTCTGGGCTCTCAGCCACTGCCTGGCCTCCAACCCCGGTGGCCACTCATTAGCCTTGGACGAGTGGCTTAACCTCTCACCTGGACAAGGAAGATGATAATGAAAATACTCGCCTCACAGGGTTGCTGTGAGGTTTAAATGAGCTTGTATACAGAAAGCGCTCAGAGCAGAACCCACACACGATAAGCTCCAAGTCATGTCAGATGCTAATATTTTATATAAGGATCCAAGTTCCAGCCTGCCCCAAGCAGCCGGGCGTCGGGTGGGGCTGGGTGCCGGTGGCCAGGCAGGGACACTGAGCAAATTTCCTCCCTCCTTTCTTCCTCCTTCTTCCTTCCTTCCTCCTTCCTCCTTGGGGCCTGTCCTGGGATGGGGACAGGGTGTCCCCCAGGGCCTAGGAGGAACTCGAGGGGGTGTGACGGCAAATCTGGGCGGGCAGTCGGAGAGCCTGCGGGAGCTGGGATCCTCTCTGCCCTTCTGCGAAGTCTGTAGGCTCTAAGTGTTTCCGCCTCTTCTTCCCCATGCGGTTTGCCTTTACAAACTCCAGTATGCTGAGCTCTCCAGGAGTGGACGGTCCATCCCGCCGTCTCCCCGGTGTACGGACTTGTCCTGTGAGGGCCGTGCAGCAGCGCGGGAAAGATTCCAGCCGACCTGCGGAATACAAATAAACCCATCTTAAGGATTTTCTGGTCAATGTTATGATGATAACCAGTTAGTATTGACGACTAATGGCAAATCCAGTCTTTGTCGATAGGCTAAAATAAATTTCAGAAATAACTTTCATAAGCTCTTTCTCTGAAAAATAGTTGATCATTTCTTTAGTATCAGGAGGAACCCCTCTAAGAAAGGAGTTCTTAAAAGTTGTAGAATTATTGTTGAGAGAAACGTAATAGGACACTTATTTAAATATCAAAGATGTTCTTTGCTGGAGTGAGAGTTACTTCTTGCTACCTTTGCTCTGTAGGTGTGTATCAGATTTTAGGAGAGACACTTCATTAACTCTTTGCCAGTTCTTGGCCTTTGGGACCAGATTCAGGAACTGGTATTTATTGAAAGTAGCTTGATGTCTTTACCAGCATTCTGATACCTTTGGGTGTTTTTTTTTTTTTAACCATATGGTCCCTTCCTCAAAAATTGGAAATCAAGAATTTCTACTTTTTCCTATTGTTAAAGATAAATTCTCTGACATGTGGGGGCTTAAATTAGACAAACCTTCAGATGTTTCCTACTGTTATCATTTTATGTCTTTAACCTCAGCTACAGAAGAGTGGATTTTTCTTAAGGTAACGTGTCTCCCCTATTTAGTTTCGTACTTTCTCAGCACTGTTAACGTGTACTTCAAAAATGTTTCTAAAATGTCTTGAACACTAACACGTGTGAAATGTGGTCAGTTCTACAGCAAATCGTCACGTCTTAAGGACTCTGTCCCAGTGTGGTGCCGGAGTATTTGAATATTTTAACACAAAATCCAAACATAATTGGAAAAAACAGGTAGGTTTTTATTAAGAAAACACCTTATCTCTAATTTTATGTGTACGTGTAGAAATATTGTCTCCTTACAAGTCTAAGTGATGGTAACTTCTGTGTTTTCTTGAATGGATGGGGAGCTACAAAGAAGCAAAAGCCACCAAAGGTGTGAGCCCCTGGCCCCAGGCACCACCCATGTGGCACCAGCGGGAACACAGTCAGTACTTGATTGGGTCATTCTCCCGGCTAACCGTTTGATTTCTGCCTTACAAAGTGTCATGAATTTTTTAAAATGAAGTGCTATATATGTGTTGCTGGGATTAATTTTTTATTGGGATAAAAGATACATAAAATTTACCATTTTAACCATTGTAAGTGTATATCTCAGTGCAGTGGCATTAAGTACATTCACAGTGTTGTACACCCATCACCTCTCTCTACCTCCAAATGTTTTCATCATCCCAGATAGAAACCTGTCCCCGTCAAACAACAGCTCTCCATTCCCCACCCCAGCCCTGATGGCCTCTTTTCTACTTTCCGTCTGACTCTGACTGTACTCAGTACCTCGGATGTACAGAGTCATGCAGTCTTTGTCTTTCTATGACTGCCCCATTTCACCTGGCAAATGTCTTCAGAGTTCATCAGACCGTCCTTCCTTTTTAAGGCTGGATGGGCCGTCGTCTGTCCTGTCTACGTTCCGCCTTCTGTTTTCTTCATCCATCCGTTGATCGCTGATGGGCACCTGGGTTATTCCCACCTTTTGGCTGTCGCGGTGGCGCTGCTGTGAACGTGGGTGTGCACATACCTGGTTGAGACCCCACTTTCAATTATCCCAAGCACATACCTGCAAGCAGGATCACATACCACCTGGGTTTAGTTTTTGAGGAACCGCCACACCGTCTTTCACAGCAGCGGGACCGTCTTACCTCCTGCCGGCTCGGGGTTCCAGTCTCTGCACGTCCTCACCAACATCCATTGCTGTGTGTGGGTGTTTTTAAATAATAGCCATCCTAATGGCTGTGAAGTTGTGTGTCAGTGTGGTTTTGATTTGCGTCTCCCCAATGACAAGTAACGCTGAGCATCTTTTCATGCACTTGTTGGCCAGTTGTGTGTCTTCTTTGGAGAAATGTCTATTCAAGTCCTTTGTAGGGTTAATTTTTATAACTGGAATCTACCCATACCAAAGTTGTCTGTTAGTAATTAGCTAATGGAGTGATTTTAGGATGCTTTGTAAATCTAAATGATGTGATAGTGTTATCATTAAAAATTCTATTTAAAATCTTCTTGGAAAAGTACCCTGTAGCAAGAAGGAGAAAAGAAACCAAAGAGCTACAAAATCCCCAAAGGATAGAACGCAAATGTTATTTTGTGTTAAGTAATTTCTCTGGATATAACATGGAAAGAGGAACAATTCCTTTTTTGTGAATAGATAGAAGACCAGATGGCCAGGTTACGTTCTCCCAGCTGTCACTCTGTCTCCATCAAATGGCAGCAACTCAGCACAGACGCGCCAGAGCCCCTGCAGGCCCCAGCCCAGGTGCCACCCTTGTTCCACAACGATCGACTCCTCGTCTATGGGTTTATTCCTCATTGCACACAGGTAGGTGGGCGCACGGTTTGTTATGCTACTGGAAGACCGACATATTTTGCTCTTGACCTTTTTTTCCCTTTTTTCTTCCTTCTGCTTCTTGCTGGTAGATTTTCTCCTGGAAACATAGCTGATGGTTAGCCGAGGCCCTGGGGAGGCTTCTAATGTCCACGGAAATGGGAGAGGAAATCACTGAAAGAATTGTTGTTAAACTAACCAAGGCATTGTGGAGTGGAAATGCTAATGAGGAATTAATGTTTTTCCCCATTTCAGGCAACCCTGTTTGCACTAATTCAAGAGAAAGAATTTTGTACAATGGTGTCAACTACTGAGCTTCAGAAGACAACTGGAACCGTAAGATTTAAAACTTAAACTATGGGCCCGTTGTTCGAAAGTTATGAGCTTAAATTCCCGTACGTAATGCTCCATGTGCTTCCTTTGTTGTTGTTTCTCCGTGCTGGCATTTCAGTGCACAGTGTGAGATGGGCGTCTGTACAAATGAGGACGCTCTCCCTTCAGTTCTAATGTGCCAGTTCCTCGTCTGGGGTTCTTGGGTCTGAGTGTGTCCATGTGGGCATCAGTGGGTATGAATGATTACAATTTAATACACCTTTCTATACATGACAATTTTTTAGGGAGGTTCTCAAAGATGCTCATGAGTCAACAAAAGTTAAGTGCCACTGGTCTACCTATGCTGTTTAAAAATATTGCAGTCCCAGCTACTCAAAAGGCTGAGATGGAAGGATCACTTGAGCCCAGGAGTTTGAGGACAGCCTGGACAGCATAGCAAGATCCTATCTCTAAGGGAAAAAAAGTATTAATTATAACACCACTGGACTAAGAGTAAACCATAGCATATATTAAGGACGTGTTTGTCTTTTCCATTTTTAAATTAAAAGGAAATGAAATGTGAAAGAAAAAGCTCCTGTTCTAAACTCATAGTGCCTCTGGTCTTCAGAGTGGGGGTTTCCCCCACACTGATCAATTCCTTACCACCAGTTGTGTGTCCTACAGTTTTTTTTTCAGAGGTGTCGCCCAGGCTGAAGTACAGTGGCATGATCATGGCTAACTGTATCCTCAAACTCCTGGGCTCAAACAATCTTTCCGTCTCAGCCTCCCAAGTAGCTGGGACTACAGGTGCACGTCACTATACCCAGCCGATTTTTCTGTTTTTCGTAGAGATGGGATCTCGCATGTTGCCCAGGCTGGTCTCAAATTCCTAGGCTCAAGCGATCCTCCTGCCACAGCCTCCCAAAGTGCTAGGATTGCAGGCGTGAGCCACCACGCCTATCCTGTCCTACAATTTAATTCAATTCTGACACTAACTTCCTGGAGTTAGCACAGACTCCCACAGGGTAAGGCTCAGCCCCATGAGACTGCCCCCGACTCCAGACGCCAGTCACAAGTAGGGGGTCCCCGGGTTACTCACACTTCCGTCTGACTCTGCTCCAAGTCAGAGGTTCCCACAGCCCTTCCCCAGGCTCAGTGATTTGCTGCGACAGCTCACAGAGCTCAGGGAAACAGGCCGCTCCCTGTTACTGGTGTATCACCCAGGGTGCTGTGAAGGAGACACATGCACAGACAGAGGCAGAGGCCCAAGCACAGGAGCTTCTGTCGAGTGTTGGGCTGGGGTGCACCGCCCTCCCCGTGCATGGTGCCAGTCGGAAGCGCCCTGAACCCCGTCAGTTGAAGTCCCACGCTAGGGACTTTCCAAAAGTCACCTCACTGACATAAACTCAGGTGTGGTTGATAGGGGCTTGTTATGAATAACACACATGTGTATTTTTTTTATATCTGGAGGGAAGTTCAAACTTTCCCTCTGAACGTTCGATATTTGAGTCTATAAAGTAAGCTGACAATAGACAGGTTAACAGGAGAAAAGACATACAAGTTGATTTACCTGGGAGCCACGTGAGACTCAAAGAAGGGCCAGATGATGGAAGGGATGGGGTTGGGCTCCCACAGGGAGATGGAGACGGTTGTGGGAGGGGAGGGAACCGCGCTGAGCTAAGTGTCTCCTTACGCAGGTGAAGTGTGGCGGCAGCCCCCCTTCAGAAAGAACAGAAAGCAGCAGCTTTAAAGTGTCAGATTTTAGTCTTTTCCTGTGGGCTCACCTTTCCTAGATGGGGGTAGGGCAGGTAGGAGGGTCTGGGAGAGAGCCTGTTTGCATCTGCTGTTTATGTCTCTGGTGTCGGTTTCCTGTGCAGATGTAGCCCTGCCCTGCACAAGGACAGCTTCTCAGACCGTTCCTGTGTCTGCAGCCCCTCTGAATAGCCACCTTGAAATATGCCAAGGAAGGCCGGGCGCGGTGGCTCACACCTGTAATCCTAGCACTCTGGGAGGCCGAGGCGGGCGGATCGTTTGAGCTCAGGAGTTCGAGACCAGCCTGAGCAAGAGCAAGACCCCGTCTCTACTAAAAAAAATAGAAAGAAATTATCTGGACAGCTAAAAATACATAGAAAAAATTAGCCGGGCATGGTGGCGCATGCCTGTAGTCCCAGCTACTTGGGAGGCTGAGGCAGTAGGATCGCTTGAGCCCAGGAGTTTGAGGTTGCTGTGAGCTAGGCTAATGCCACGGCACTCACTCTACCCAGGGCAACAGAGTGAGACTCCGTCTTAAAAAAAAAAAAAAAAAAAGAAATATGCCAAGGAAATACGTTTTGAGGTGGCATATTTTGATTTCCCACTTACCACAGTATCACAGATTAATACCAGGAAGTTTGCTGTATTTGCATTAGTGCTGAATCCACTATAGTTCAACCTTGGAAAGTCCTAACCTGCATATGCTCTTATGTAGTTTGTTATTCAGAGGAGTATTTGTGTAACCAGATAAATCATTCCCAGACATTGCTAGGTTTTTTAAAAATAAAATATAGATTACTTTTTGGAACCGAGTCAATATTATTGACTTACTACTTGCCAGTGACTTATGTGTAGAACTTAAAGGAAGCTGTGTGTTGCTTTAAAAATAGGATCTAAGGGGGAAATAAACTAAAAGGATTTTACCCGGGAAGAGGTCGTTTTCCATAAAATGACAGTCTTTGTAGTTGTACTCCTCTGAACGGTAGCCTTGCCAATGGCACAGTTACAAGAGCTGGAATGATGAAAAGTGGACATGCCACTGCAGACCAGTTCCAATTCTCAGTCATTTGAGAGCAAGCACCTCTCGGGGTTCTTGAGGCGCCCGTGCAGAGCGCAGGCCTCATTGGCGGGCGGGTGTCCGCACTAAGCCGGCCCTTCCTGCAGCAGGCAGGCAGTTCGAAATTTGTAAAATACATTGAATTGGCAAAGTGGCGTTTTACAGAAAAGCAAAACTCTAGGCACAAGAAACAGACGAGGTGTTGCCAGGGCTGGGGTGACTGCAGAGAGACATGGGGGAACTTTCAGGGTGAAGGGAATGTTCTGCGTCTCCACGTCAGTTGTGGTCTCACGGCTGTATGCGATCAGTAAAACTTGGCCAGGCGCGGTGGCTCACGCCTGTAATCCTAGCTTGCTGGGAGGCCGAGGCGGGAGGATCGCTGCAGCTCAGCGGTTGGACACCAACCTGAGCACAGTGAGACCCCGTCACTAATTAAAAAAAAAAACAAACTTGTCAAAATGTACACTTAGAAGGGGTGATTTTTTTTTTATTAAAACAGTTGGAAAAATACTAATAAAAAATTTTTTTTATTGTAATTTTTTAAACGCTTAGTTGATACCAATAAAGGGGTGAATTTTACTGCATGTAAGTCATACCTCAGTTTTTTAAATGATATTCTATGCAAGTCTGTAATTAAAAGCCATTTGAATCTTGTTTTTCTGTTGCTGCTGAAACACAGATGATTCACAAGCTGACAGCACGCGCTCTCATCAGAGATTATGAAGATGGCATTCTTCACGAAAATGAAACCGGCCATGAGGTTCGTTCTTTCCACAGTAAAAACCGTTATGCATTATTCCTGAGCATTCTTAAATTGATTTATCTACGGAAATGTAAAGTGTTATGGCTGGATGAATGTCATGGCATTCATCACTGGTGTCTGTGCCATCTGTGCCTGGGACCTGAGATGCACAACAGATGTTTGTTGAATGAATTAACGAAAGAAGGGGTGTCAGCCGTTTCCTGAGAATTCTGTGATATTTTGCCCATCAGAGAGAGGCCATCATCTTAGGATTCCCATCTTACTGATGCAAAGCCCAGGTGCAGGGTGGGGACACACGGCAGAGCCAAAGCCTGCCTGATCCCCTCCTAGGGAAGGTCCTGGCAGAGGGTCCCACTCAGCCAGCTCACCAGGACCGTCCAGCTGGTCTCCCAGGGACTGTGGTCTTAATGAGCTCGAGAGTGTTGGTCCTCAGTGCCATCCCCAGAAGAAGGCGCCAGCGTGCCACACAGGGCCCAGATACCCTT
Organism: Indri indri; assembly: GCA_004363605.1. Taxonomy (NCBI): domain Eukaryota; kingdom Metazoa; phylum Chordata; class Mammalia; order Primates; family Indriidae; genus Indri; species Indri indri. The sequence goes on along the minus strand of RJWJ010005668.1, from coordinate 8,421 downwards.
GCAGACAGTCACATTTGCTGACAGACAGCCTGGTGCTTTCACTGTTCTCCTCGAGGGCCCCTGGATTAGCAGCCTTTGTGTTCTGTTTTGCTGAGGCCCATTTATACTGACAAGTCACTCCTCTCTCCAGTCCCTCGGTTGTAAAACGGGAGCCACAGACTGTAAAAGAGTGAGGGAGTGCACTGCATGCGAGAGCGCTTTGGGAACTACAGAGAACTGGATAATTAGGAATTACTTTTAATGACTTAGCTGAGTCAATTAACTGATCCCATTTTGCAGGGAACGTTTAGTCACCTCCTTAAGATATTTAGATAAGACCCTTGACTCAATATTTATTTTGAAATGCTAATTATAAAATGACTCATAGAAAAATAGCTTTTTAGATGATCGAATACTCCCTTAATTGGTCATACATAGCTAAATAGAAATAAATAGAAAAGGACATGATTTCATTTGCTTTATTCTATCCTAGATGAAGAAACAAATCTTGAAATCTGTGATTATTAAACTCAGTAAAGAAAACTCTCTCGTAACACAATTCACAAGCTTTGTGGCAGTTGAGAAAAGGGTATGTATTGTTTTAATTCGTGGTTAAATTATTTTATTTATATTTCTACCTTAAGAAAGTCACTCTTGCTCTGATGGTTAATGACAAGGCCCATGCCCTGGGCCGTGAAGTGGCCCCCTGGGCCAGGGCCTCCCATCCACAGAGGGCCTAGGCTTTGGGACTTAAGGTGATCTTTCTAAATGAATGGCATGTTATCATTTTTAATGTCGTAATTATTCATTAGCTACATGTGTATTTTAAGATACACTACAATTTTGTTACATCTTTGGCATTTCTCATCTTTCATTAATCCAAGACCCTCAAAAAGAAAATAGAAAAGGCCTGGGTTTCCCTTACTCTTGGAGAGGCCCTTTCCCCTTCATAAGTTTGGGGAGAAAATTCATGTAAAGCACTTAACGAGGTGCCCAGCACAGTGAGCGCTCCTTGAAAAGGAAGCCGCTCACCCCACACGTGGCCGTCTCCCCTTTCCCTCCCTGTGGCCTGGACAGGATCCGGCCTTACAGGCAAACACATCCCAAACCAGCACCCACAGTCTTTAGCATGTGTAATGATCACTGAATTGGATGACATCTGTTTTAATTTAATCTTACTGTGATTCAATATAGGATGAGAATGAGTCTCCTTTTCCTAATGTGCCCAATGTCTCCGAACTTATTGCCAAAGAAGACGTAGACCTTCTGCCGTACATGACTTGGCAGGAGGAGCAACAGGATGCCGGCGTGATGCAGGTAAATGCTGATCGCCAAATAAATCGATACTGTGCTTTCGTCTTTTCACGATGACGAGGGCAACCCTTTGTTAAAATAGCTCCCTTATTACCTGTACAGGTAGAAAGTGTCGTCTCCCTGATGGGGGAAAATATTCACACACTCATAAAGATGCCGTCGCATTACCAAAACAGTCGTGTGTGATGTAAATGTAGCTGCGAAGTACGAAAAGAGAACACCTGTGGCTGTGCTTCGTTCGTGGACAAGTAAACTGTCATACAGGAAGCAAACGTCATGTAGGGAATATAATATGTTTATCATGGAACTAGTGTGGAAAGTCCTACCTAATAATCTAAATTTACCATCAGTGTTTCTTTTTTTTTTTTTTGAGACAGAGTCTCACTCTGTTGCCCTGGCTAGAGTGCCGTGGCGTCAGCCTAGCTCACAGCAACCTCAAACTCCTGGGCTCAAGCGATCCTCCTGTCTCAGCCTCCCGAGTAGCTGGGACTACAGGCATGTGCCACCGTGCCCAGCTAATTTTTTCTATATATTTTTAGTTGTCCAGCTAATTTCTTTCTATTATTTTTAGTAGAGACGGGGTCTCGCTCTTGCTCAGGCTGGTCTCGAACTCCTGAGCTCAAACAATCCGCCTGCCTCGGCCTCCCAGAGTGCTAGGTTTATAGGCATGAGCCATCGCGCCCAGCCCATCAGTGTTTCTTAAAGTTGATAATGCTTTATGCTGTGGCCCTTGTAACCAGAAACATAATAGCAATGAGTAATGTGGCTTAAAAATTGGAAAGCATGTTCAAAAGCAAAAGAACAGAACAGTACTGATAAGACTCTTAAGGTCTCCAGGTTAGACAAGTAAAATTTCCAAAATTTAAGAATTTAAATCTCTCAAAGCTTCCTTTTAGGAAAAAAAAAAAAAAGAAAGGGGGGAAGATAATAATTCCAGAACACGGTGCTTCCCCTCCTGTCTAGGCACACTCCCAGGTCACGCCCTCCTGGGAGGGAAGTTGTGGCCCCCGCAGAATACAGTGAGCCAAGGCACAGATGAACCAAGACCATGTTGAAAGACTATCATCCAGGAGGTCTTTGAATGGTGTTTCCAAAAATTGAAAGAGGTTTAGACATACGAGAAATACAATCCAAAGACAATGATGAACCGGGAAAAAAATATTGCAACAGGAACAGATTAATTTTCTTAATACATAAAGAACTCCTATGAATTGTTAAGAAAAAGACAAGGAATCCAACAGATAAACAGGCCAAGGGTTTGATCATAAATAAGGAAGTAATAGGGCTGTCAAACATGAAAAGATGTATGTTCAACCTCCTTGTTGCCAAGAGAAATTAAAATTAAAACGGCCATCAGATTCCATTTTTTTATCAGGTTGGCAAAGATCAAAAAAGGTAGATAATCAAAATCAGTAAAAATAGCGGTGAAGACACAGTCGCTGTGGCAGGACCGATTGGGTCTGAATCCCAGCCCCGCGGCACTCCCTGTGGCCTGACCTCCCCGGTGCTCTTGCTCCTGCCGCCCTAAGATGCAGAGAGTAGTAAGCGGCTCACGGTGGCTGCGAGGAGTGAAGGAACTGGCGCACTAAGACCGTTAGAATTTGTCTGGCTCACGGCAGGTATCGGGTAAGCGTTAGCTGTCACCAGCCCGGGTGTCTGAAACAGGCTCTGTCACCAAGCGGATGGGGCAGCTCCGTCGGGAGGGCCTCTGCGCAGGGCCAGGGCCGTGTGGCAGCCTCTGCGCTGTTGGCCGGAGCGAGGCAGCTGCGCGTGTGTGGAGGCTCCCCAGGGTGTATTAAGCAAGGTGGAAAGCGGTGAGAATAACATATCGTTACTTGCGCTTTTTAAAAAGGGAGATTCGTTTATTTCCTTGTTTTTAAATGTCCGTGTTTACGCTCTCCGGGGGCTGAGCGAGGCACTGAAGCTGGGGGGCAGGGCTCGTCTCGGGGGCAGCTGTGGGGTGTGCTGGCTGGGTTACCGTGTACCCTTTTGTACCCTTTTGCATGTTTTGAATTTCGTACCACGGGCGCGGATCGCCCATTCAAAACTTTAAGAAAACAGAGAGTTTGGGGAGTTCCGCAGAGTAGGCAGCGAGCGCAGCCAGACGGGACGCCCGCAGTCTCCCCCAGGGGGCGCAGGTGGTGACCGTGCTGTGGTCCGGCCGCCAGCCCGGACTGGGGGTGGCTGAAGGAAGTGAGGACAGAGCTGAGGCGTGACTCTCACTGCAGCTCTACGGGGGGCCATCTGAGGGCTGTGTTTGGAAGAAAAAGAAAACCTTTGCTGGAAAACTGAGAACCAACTGTTTATCCTTGAAACTGGCGAGCCTTACTGTTAAAATGGGCCCTCGAAAATACAGATCTATTCATCTTACATATGTGTCAAAAACGCACACCCAGCAGTTCTGAAAATGGACAGTGGTGATGGTTGCACGACGGTGTGAATGTGCTTAATGCCACTCAACTGCAAAAATGGTTAAAATGGTAAATTTTATCATATATATTTTACCCCAATAAAAAAGTTAAGAAAAAACGCGCACGCACGCGCACACACACACACACACACACACACACACACACACCACGTACATACATACTTATACAAACTCACAGAAAAGTTCTGGAAGGACATATGCCAAACAGATCAGATATGGGATTCTGTGTGGCTTTTATTTTCTTTTTTGTGTCTACCTGTATTTTCTAATTTTCTCACAGTGTACATGTATTGTTTATAGACGTTTTTGAAGTTGTCAAAATTGATTCTAAATTCATTTGGGTTTTACTATATTGTGATAATAAATTATTGCATGCTAATTTTGCAAATACTTTGTATCTTAATACTTCCGGATCCAGACATATCAGATGAAAAATGTTATCAATTAACTTGATGACTCGAAAGTTTATTTTAGCTACAGTAATTTTTCTGAACGAACCATCTCATTCAGCAAAAATAGTAAAGCTCCTGTCAGGCTCCCTTGGGATCTGTCTGTTTTACCAATGTTCCGCAGGAGGTGCTGTATGTCAGTGGGATTCAGCAACAGGGGCAAGAGGCTATGGAAAGAGCCCTGCAGACCCGGGTGTGCTCGGCCCGCCGGGCTCACTGAGGCTTGAGGAGTTTTCTTATTTGCTGTGTCCTGTTGTTCAGCGAGGCCCTCCGGGTGCGCCACACTGGCTCCTTGGTGACTTTCACTGGGGTGGGATCGGGCTCGGGAGCAGCAGCCCTGAGTGCCCTGTGTCCCTCCCACTCATGAAGCCACATCGGGAACAAGTGAGGGGCAGAGATTTGATAAAAGTAACTTCCGATTTACATTTTTCAAGCAAACTATTTGAAAAATGCAATGCTGTGACTGTCGTTAGCAACAAACAGAGTGCAGGGACGCGCTGGTCCTCAGCAGATGGTCAAGGTGTGGGTGCACAAAAGGAAACACTGTGGCCTGGAAGGCAAAGAGGAAGAAAGTGAGTGATTCTGGTAAATAGAAGAATCATGCTGAGAAATATGAGCTTATGTTTTTGTTTATTTAATAAAGTTGGTTTTTGGATGGTCAGCATGGTTTCAAATCCCACAGGACAACAGGGGAGACAGAGAGTCCTGGGCCTGGCCCAGCGCCCCGTCCCGCCCCCCAGGGCCTGTTACGACGGGTGCCTTACGCTGTCTTTCCAGAGACGGCACGGAGCTCACTGCATCGCTCCATTGCAGCAGGTGTTAACACTACGCACCGTGCGGTACCTTGTTCTTTATCTGTACGTTGGAGATACATAGTACAGAACAGCTGCGTTATCTTTATGGCTGAATGGCATGACATCATATGCATGTGCTGGAACTTTCTTAGCTGGGTCTTTTATCAAGGGACAATCCAGTTTGTTTCCTGTCTATAACAAACAGCGCTACTGGAATAACTTGCACGTTGTTTCTCTATGTGTTGTAGTATGTCTGTGGGGTATATTTGTAGTAGCCTGAAGCTGTAAACAACCATCCGCAGGTGAGTGAATAAACAAACTGTGATACAGCCATATGATGAACTGCTACTCAGCCATGAAAAAGAGTTAGCTATTGATACGTGCATGTGGCATGGACGCATGAAAGGACAATTACGCTGAGTAAAAGATGTCAAATAGATACTATATGACTCCATTGATGTGAAATGTATACAAAACCGTCTATAGCTGGGGTCCCCAACCACCAGGCCGAGGACCAGTACTGGTACCGTGGCCTGTTAAGGACCGGGCCACAGAGCTTCCCCCCTCCCTTCCCTGCCCACCCCCGTCTGTGGAAAAATTGTCTTCCACGAAACCAGCCCCTGGTGCCAAAAAGGTTGGGGACCGCTGAGCTAGTTACTGAAAGCAAGTCACAGTGCCTGGGAACAGTGTGGAGAGGCATGAGGTGTGTTACAAAAGAACACAAGGAATATTTTAGGAGCAATAGATACATTAACTCTCCCAAATGTGATAATGGTTTTGCGGATGTCTACTTATGTCAGAACTCATCAAATTGTATACTTTAAATATGCAGTTTATTGTATATCAATTATATCAAAATAAATCTGTTTTGAAAATTTTAATTAGCTCTAACCAAATTGCCCTCTATATAGGGTATATCAGTTCCACCCCCGTCAGCAGCACAGGAGAGAGGCTGTTACTTGTCCCTCTTTAACCCAGCGTGTTATTCAAATTTTTGATCTTTGCAAATCTGATAAATGAAAAATATATCGTGACATTTTAATTTTCACTTTATGATTGAAGAGGAGCATGTTTTATATTCTTAAGGGCTGTATGTATTTCTTTTTCTTTGTGTTACCTATTCATGTCTTTTACCTTTTTCTAATTGAGGTGTTATAGTCGTTTTCTTATTTACTTTCAGAAGACTTTAGATGTTAGGGAAATTAGCCCTGTGTGATAGGAGTTGTGAGAATTTGTTTCCCAGTTTGCCATTTGTATTTTGATGTTGCTTATTATCCTTTTGTCATGCAGATTTTTAATGCAGTCACACCTTTAATCTTTGGATTTCTTCTTTTTGTTTTGTGTTTTTCGTCATGCCTAGAAGTACCTTTCCTGTTTGGAGATCATACTTTAAAAATTTCCCCCTTATTTCTTTAGTTTTATGTTTTCATGTTTACATTAGTTTTTCATCCAACTGGAATTCATCCTGGTAAAGATAAGAAGTATGGGACAAGCTTCATTCTTTTCCAGGTGCCTTCCCGCTTTTCTCAGCATCATTTATTGAATACTTCTTTTCCTCCCACTGACTCAACATTCAACCTTTGTTCTCTACTAAATTCCCACATTGTAGGAGCTATTGCTGGACTATCTACTGTTCCATTGATCCATCTGTTATAATTTTATAAAAGACTTTAATATTTGATAAGTCTAGTTCATCACTATTGGTCTTTTTCAGTTCGCTTGTCTAATTAAAAAAAATTTATCCAGATAAGCATTATTTTTAAATATTATTTTGAAATGTGTTTTGTCTTATGTTCTGTAACATTAATTATTCAAGGGCATACTTGAAATTTGACTACTGCTTTTTTTTAAGGACTACTCCTATTTTAAAATAACTCATGTACACGGGTAATGATTCCAAAGTATCTTGAGGATTTATCCATATAAAACTGGATTTGGGGCCAGGCGTGGTGGCTCAAGCCTGTAATTCTAGCACTCTGGGAGGCCGAGGCAGGCGGATCGTTTGAGCTCAGGAGTTCGAGACCAGCCTGAGCAAGAGCGAGACCCCGTCTCTACCAAAAATAGAAAGAAATTAGCTGGATAACTAAAAAAATATATAGAAAAAATTAGCCGGGCATGGTGGCGCATGCCTGTAGTTCCAGCTACCCGGGATGCTGAGGCAGGAGGATTGCTTGAGCCCGGGAGTTTGAGGTTGCTGTGAGCTAGGCTGACGCCACGGCACTCTAGCCCGGGCAACAGAGTGAGACTCTGTCTCAAAAAAAAAACAAAACCAAAAAAAACTGGATTTGGTTTACATGTAGCTTTTTAAGGAACATTCCTTATATTTAGATTCAAATAATAGTATTAACACAGCACTCCTCATTCCCTTTTATTTTACATATTGGTCATATTCTGGTGAAAAGATACATTCATTCAGTTACTTCACAACTTTTAAAAATTTTTTTCAATTTTCTCATTTTTTTAATATTTCCGGAAAGCAATATAAGAGACTAGAATAATTGAAATTACTAGCTTAGCGTAGGGCTAATTTACATCTCATGATACTGCTCATTGCAAAATCTTGGGCAGCTCACTTCTGTGGCCCTCAGTTTCCTCATGTGTTTAAAATTCCATGATTCCGGGAACAAACAGAGAAAGCTCTTTCACCATGTTGATCCCTGGTGTTCTCTCCAGGGTCCGCTTCCATGTCCACAGAACTGGGCCTCGTGCTCGCGTGACCGCGGGCGTCTCCGGTGTCGCGGTGGAGGCCGCCGGCGCTGGCGGTCCTGGCGCGGGGACGCGCGGTGGCGCGGCTGCTGGGAAGAATGTTCGCTTCGCTGCTCCTTGCCCTCCGTTTTCCCTCCCATTAATAATTTCCTCTTCTGCGCAGCCTCTTTCAGCATCCTTCGAACGGAACGAACTGCGTCTCACCGAACATACACGCACGGCTGAAAGAAAAGGGCGTGAGAAGAAAGTCCCCGGAGACTCTGACCGGGCGAGCTTAGCGTGGGGACCGGCAGCACGCGGGCCCGCGCCCAGTTCCGGGCGTGAAGGCGCGGCAGGGCCCCCGCGGTCACAGCCGTTTTCAAGGCAACCAGCAGGCGTTCAGCCGCTGTCCCGCAGTGCCCTTTACAGAGCGACGCCTCTTTCCAGCTTCGCTCTGGCTCCTCACGCCGCCGGCCTCCCCGCCTTCGCCGTCGCCTCCCCTCGGGGCGCTCCGTTTGGTTCTCTTGCTTGCGCCGAGCCGTTCGGCCCGTCGCAGCCCGGCCGAGGCCTTGAGACCAGCAGCTCTGCTGACGCCGACTCTGCCTTTCTTCCCTCAGCTGCTCTCCCCGCGGCGTCTGCCCCCCGCCCGCCACCCCTCCCCGGCGCTGCTTTTTTAGGTCACCCCTGCTTCGAACCTCGTGCCGGTGAGAGCAGCCCTTCTAGGGACACATCCCCCCAGATGTACTCGCCCAATCGGCCGGGTCTTTGT
>RJWJ010005667.1:0-66890 GCA_004363605.1 Indri indri | reverse complement strand
GTACACCGCCAGGGATGGTGCTAGTCACATTTGAACATTTTCTTTGATCTTCATAAACATTCTGAGGAGTAAACAGTTATCTGACTTTTAGAGATGAGAAAACGAACCTTCTAAGAGGTTAAATATGTAGCTTAAAAATCACCATTTCTAATAAGAGACAGAATGTACCCCAAACCTGCCTCATGCCACAGCCTGTGCTTTCTTAACGACACCCGCCCATCCTGCCTAAAAGTGGCATTTTAGATTCCGCATAAGGCCTGTAACCTATCTACAGCATAGGTTTACCCAGTCTTTGCTGTCTGGTGAATGATTCCAACACTGTCTTCTTCCCTCTCCTCACTCCCTCCCTCTGCTGCTGGGACCTCTCCCTAGCACTTTCACCTTCTACTCATTGCTTATGCCTGCTGTAGTCTCAGAGGAGCAACAGCCTTTGTGGGCCACCCAGAAGTTGGACACAGGAAAACAGGTTAGGTCAGGGAGAGTGAGCGGAAGAACAGCCAGTGCTGAAGACAGATGGTGCCCAACTTGCAAATGGGTTTGTTTGCTAGAATTTCTTTGGAGAGCTGTCATACGAAACTCAAAACACATTTCCCCAGAGAAACAATGTGATCGATGATGGATAGGGTCTTGGGGTCATCCATGAAGCCCTATATAATGCAAATGTCTAACCGAGACACTACGTGATACTCCTGGAATTATCGAACCTCATTAGCAAGTCAGCATCAGTCACATGGATTCTGTGGGAAAACAAAATTTTGAGTTCCAACTGGGGACACCAAGAACACTTCTGTTCACATTTTTCATCTTTAGCTCCCATCTCTGTGTGAGGTTCTCCTTACCATTCACTTTCACCCCAGCCTGAATTCAGCAAGGCTGGCTGCAGGCCTCTGGGGTAGTGGGGGCTACCGGGCATTTTAAGGAGGCGGAGCACAGGGCTCTCGCAGTGGCAAGAGAGGCCAGAGGGGGCTCCAAGGACTCCCAGAGTAGGGGTCCTCTGGGAGAGCAATAGCCTGTGTTTAGAGCAGGTATACAGTAGTGACTCCAGTGTCACGGCAACAGCACATGTAGGTGGGTCTAGTGTGATGTGACACAGTAACCTGAGCAGGCAGAGGAATGAAAGAATGTGATCCGTAGGGAGCCAGTCACCATTCAGAGGGGCCAGGCGTGCAGATGTGTGCCTGACCCTGTGCATATCCTGGCATTTTTGGAGAGTACCGATGAAATAGGTGACCGTGGAGAGCCGTGGAAAGTACCCAGAACAAGAATTCAACAGCCCTAGTCCTTGCTCTGCTTCCATATTTGGGAGATTCTAGGCAACAAGTAGCCCCGCAGAGCCTAATTTTTCTCTGGTGTTGAGTGGGAAAAATAATTATCCTCCACTCCACACAGTCGTTGTGAACATTTAACATGATATGATTGTGAAAACACTTTGTAGCCCATTGAATGCTATGTTAGTATTACATTTAGAATTACATAATGGGCCACATGATCTCCAAAAATTAATATTTTTTAGTGTTCTGGCAGCAAACAGCTAAGAGAGGGACAGCTACAGAATTCCATCTATCTGCCTTTTTTTTTCTCCCCTAGGAACACGCAATTAGCTAAAGAGGAAGATTTCAGCCCAGCCAGCTGCACTGTCCCAGGCCTTCTCCATTCCTGGCCACCCCTGCTCTAGTCCTCCATGTCAGTTGCTGCCATCCCCTCCGACCACTCCCTGTAGCTTGATGCTTGGGCCATCAACCTGACAGTCTGCATGTTCTGCCTCTAGAAGAATTTTCCATTTCTAGCAGCCCACTGGAGAGGAACTTAATCAATAATCTTTTTTTAAACCTCTTAATAATAACCAAATAGATTCCATTTTAGTTGCAGTTTACTAGAGGAAAAAAAAAATCTTTATCCAAACTCCAAGTGTAGGGATGTTGAGCTGAGAGGGATTATTTTCCAAGACCCTCTGCATACAAGAAGCATTAACAACCCAAGGAAAGTTCCCTATTTGGAAACCTTTCTTTTTCTCTACCTGCTGAATTATTTCTACCATTTGTGACGTAAAGTTTCCTACGTGGAAAGTAAACATTTACTTAACTGACTCCTGTTCAACAACTCTATTTTCTGTAGGAGAAGCCAGCCTATTTAGTGCTTTGCCATTTCAACATGTGCTCATACACTTATTAGTTAATTTGCCAGATTCCCCGTTTTAAAGTCCCAGACTGCATTGTATCTTTTGAAAACTGAAGTCATGTACACAAACCATTTTTAAGACATTAAAAATAATTAGGTCCTGCAATATTTCTCTAGAACCTTTCCCTTCAGGATCTTGGCACATGCTACACCATTAATGCATAGCCACCTGCTTTGAGATCAGGTGCTGCAAATTTTCTTCTATTTTTCTCTAGAATGAATGAGTCAATGAGAGATTTGGTTCTAAAACATCACAGCTGGGCAGTGGTGAGGGCAACATTTAGAATACTGAGTTCTCCTCTCCCACAGCCAGTTCAAAGAGTTTTGTACAGGAAGTGCATTTGGTGAAGGACTGTGGCAAATGCCAATCTCATTAAAATTCAGTTAAGCAGGACCCTACCCTTTATTATTGTTTGAAAATCAATAGAACCATCAGGAATTGTTTTCAGTATTGTTTTAATATAAAATGCTAGAGTTGCCCACTGTGGGGTGACAAGACTTTTAAGTGCATCATCCTTCCTCCAGGATTGGTGAGTTCTTTGTGCTGTAAAAGCCTCCCTAGTCATCTTAAACAAAAAATTCCAATTTCTGCTTTTAACTTTCTGGGAAAGGCGAAATGTATTGTAGGGGATTTGATGAAATCTAGATTACTAGGTATGTCTTTGTGGGTAAAACAGAGAAGTGTGGGCTGGACACTAGTATAGCTGGACTGACTTGTGAATGGTTAGATCCAACCTGCGATGATTATTGGGCTGGAGGTAGGTGGTGACAAAAGTTTTCCAAAGACGTGCTTGATCCATGTTAACATTTTTGTCAGTTACATGGAAAAAGATATAGGAGGCCATGCTTTTGCATGTGATACAAAATCAACAGGGTTAATGAATTTGCCACCACAGGTGTTCAGAAGTAGGCTGGTGGTCTACTTCATGGAGTCATTGTTAGAATTAGGATACAAAACATTTCAGTTAGATGGAGCAAGGGGCCACATTAACCAGACTGCAGGATTTTATTTGACTAAAAATTCATTGCAAATAGACTTATGGGTGGGGTTACTAAAAGTCATCTTGTGATTTCAGTCTATAAAAATAGAGGTATAATGTCTAGAATGAAAAAAAAGATAAACCTTCTATACTCTGAGCATCTGAAACTTGGCACTTAATTTTGGTGCAATGGTTATTAGATTAGAGAGGTAGATAAATTAGAATCCAGATTGGAATTTAGCAGTGAGCAGCCAGATTGATGAAAGACTTAAAGCTACAGAATAGTTTCTTTTAACCCACAAAAGAATAAAAATATTTGCTATAGAAGTATTGTACACAATATACTTATACTTATATATTTAAATATTTACTTTTTAAATTATTTACTATAGAAAAGAGTGTTCAGACATAGACTGGATAACCAGAAAGATTCAAGCATGTGACGAACGTTTTAACATGATGGTATTAGGGTCCTTTCCAACACTGCAACAACAGGAGACCATGGGTATGAGTCTATGGAAGTATCATCCATAAAAATGGTGTCCTTTTTAAATTACAAAAACTGTTTTGGGACTTTGTAGTGTTTTCATTAATTATCTAGATTTGGATTGTCCAATGCTTTATTGAGATGATGGAAATGTCTTCTGTACTGTCCAATATGATAGAAACTAGCCACATGTAGCTGTCACGCCCTGAAAATGTGCTATTCCAACCAAGGAACTGAATTTTTATTTATTTTTAATTTAAATACTCACATGGGGCGTGTGGCTCTGGCACTGGACCATGAATTCAAGACATCACCTTCCTCTTCCATTTCACTTTGCTGACAGCTTTGGAATTTGGTCTCTTGTCTCTTTGACATTCACCTGGAAACTTAAAAGCAAATGAGTAACAGAATTAAAATTTAATTTACAGATTACTAAATGTGAACTATTTTGAAGGGTTTTGTAAGACTTCTTTTACATATATGTCTTAAATTCCATACCCAAATTCTTCAAATCTCTTCTTATCAAATGATGTCTTATAAGCACCTTCTCCCATTTCTTGCGTGTTGAAATATTGACTGCAGAAATTAAGTTCAGCTGGTGCCCTCCTTATGGCAACACCCACATTCTACTGCCAGGTCTCTAGAAACAATATTTTCCACAAAGGACCTGTATATAACCTGATTTGTATGACATGGTAGGAAATTTCCTAAAGTTTACCATCAACTTGGCAGGAGAACACATCTGATGGTTATATGTATATTCTCACTTGGTTTCAAAACTTTAAAAATACAAACACCTTTTTTTGGATTTGAAATAAAGTTTAGTGTTGGTTTGATATAAAATTAAAAATCTTCATGAACCCATTATTAGCCCTCAGTTTCAGGTAAATCACTTCTCTTTCTTCCAGTTGCAAGATCCATCCAGTTAGGTTAGGAAAATATTCAGTATCTTCCATATAGAGGATATCATCAGCATCTTCCATTTTTTTGAGATGAAGCATTAAATATGAAATTATTTATAATACAAAATGAAAAGCATTAATCAGATGTAAGGTTCCTTTTGTTTTTATTGTCTTTTTATAGCTTTTAAAACCTTTTTATTTTGAGATAATTGTAGATTAACATGGAGTTGTAAGAAATAATCTCATCACCTGAAAATGGGTACCCCCAATGGTTACAGCTTGCATAACTATAGTACAAAATCAGACAGGAAATTGACATTGATAGAATCCACTAACCTTATGCAGATTTCACAAGTTTTGAGTGCTTACTTTGTGTGTGTATGTGTGAATGTGTATGTGTTAGTACTATGCAATTTTATCACACATACACAACAATCCCATCACAGGAATCCCGTGTGCTACCCTTTTAGAGGAACTGCCTCTTCCCGCCTTCCCCACTTATATAATTCCCCATCAACCACTAAGTGTTCCCCATTTCTATAATTTTGCCATTTCATGAATGTAATATAAATGGATTCATACAGTATATAACTTTTTGATTTTGGCCTTTTCCACTCAGTATAATTTTGTTGAGATCCATCCAAGTCGTTGCTTCTATCATAGTCCATTCCTTTTATTGCTGGATAGTGTTCCATGGTTTGGATGTAACCTATTTGTTTAACTGTTCATCTATTGAAAGATATCTGAGTTATTTCCAGATTATGATATTACAAATAAATCTTCTGTGAACATTGTGAACAGATTTCTGGGTTAGCATAATTTTTTATGTCTCTAGGATAGGTGTCCAGGAGTACAATTGCTGTATCATATGATAAATGCATGTGTAGTTTTGAAATGAACTGCTGTACTCTTTTCCAGAGTAACTGGAAAAAATGTAACGTTTACATTCTCACCAGCAATATATAAGTGATCTAATTTTTCTGCATTATCACCAGCATTTGGTGCTATCACTATTCATTATTTTAGTTATTCTGTACATATGTTTTAATAGTTGATCATGATTTTAATTTATAATTCCCAATGGCTTGAACATCTTTATGTGTGCTTATTAGCCACCTCTATCTTATCATCATTGAAATGTCTATTTATGTTTTTTTCTCATTTTCTAATTAGAATGTTTGATTTTTACTGTTGAATTTTGAGAGCTCTTTATATATTAATAATATAGGTAGTACTCCTTTGTCATATATGTGGTTTGCAAATGTTTTCTTCAAAATTGTATTGTGTCTCTTTATCTTATTAACATGATCTTTTATAGAATAAGCATTTTTAATTTTGATGAGGTCCAATTTGTCAATTTTCTTTTTATGGATCTTGCTTTTCTAAGAATTCTTCACCTAGTCCTAGATAAAGATTTTTCACCTACATTTTTATTCTAAGAGTTTTTTGCTTTTTTACATTTTACACTTAAGTCTGTGATCCATTTTGAGTTAATTTTTTTATAGGGTATAAAACTTAGGTTGAGGTTAGGTTGCCTGTAGATGATTGGTTGCTCTGGCACCATCTGATAAAAATGCTGTCTTTCCTCTATTTAATTGCCTTTGTATCTTTGTCAAACATCAGTTGGGCATGTTTATGTGAGTCTATTTCTAGCCTCTATTTATTTTCCATAGATTGATCTTTCTGTCCCTCTGCTGATACCACACTGTCTTGATTACCATAGCTGTAGATTAATAGTTAAAATAGTGTAGAGTGATTCCTCCCACTTTATTCTTTTTTTCAAAACTATTTTAGCTATTCTAGATCCCGTACCTTTTCATATGAAATTTAGAATAAGCTCACGTGTGTCTACAGGAAAAAAGAAAAACAGCTTTCAGGGATTTTGATAGGAATTGCATATATATATATAGAGAGAGAGAGAGAGAGAGACAGAGACAGAGACAGAGACAGAGACAGAGAGCATACATATATATATAATATCAATTTGAAGAGAATTGACATCTATAATATGTTGATTTTCCAATTTATGAACACAATATGTCTCTCCATTTACTTAGGTCTTCCATGATTTCTTTCATCAACATTTTCTAATTTTAAGCATACATAACCAGTAAAAGCTTTGTTAAGTTTATACCCATTTCATTTTCTTTGGAGCAATTAGAAATATTACTGTGTTTTTAATTTCAATTTCTACATTTTCATTGTTAGTACAAAGAAACGTGATTGCTTTTTGTGTCTTTATCTTGTATCTTGAGGCCTTGCTGAACTTACTTATTAGTTCTAGGAATTTTTTGTTTGGTTGGTTTTTGTAGATTATTTGAGATTTTTCACATGAACAACTATGTCATCTGTAAATAGGAACAGTGTTATTTCTTCCTTTCCAACCTTTATGCTTTTTATTTCTTTTTCTTGCCTTATTACACTGGCTAGAATTTATAGTACTTTGCTGAATAAGAATGGTAAAAGAGGATGTCCTTGCCTTGTTTCTAATCTTAGATGGAAGTATTCACTCTTTTATCATTATGTAGTATGGTAGCTGTTGGATTTTATAAGTGCTTTTTAGTTTCTTGTCCAGTTGAGGATGTATCCTCCATTCCTACTTTGCTGAGGGTTTTTTTGTCTCACAAGTAAGTGTGATTTTGTCTAAAACATTTTCTGCATCAATTGATATGATCATATGATTTTTCTTCGTTAGCCTGTTTATATGGTGGATTGCATTGGCTGATTTTCAGTGATGAACCTGTTTTGTATAACTGAAATAAATTCCACTTGGTCATGTTGTATACTTCTTTTTAATACATTAATGGATTTGATTTCCTAATATGTTGAAGATTTTTAGATCTAAGTTTATGAGATATGTTGAGTTTTAGTTTTCTTTTGATGTACTGCCTTTGTCTAGTTTGGGGATCATAAAATGAACCGCTTTTCTAATGTTATGGAAATGATTATGTTTTTCTTCTTTAAATGTTTAGTAGAACTTGCCAGTGAAATCATTTGGGCCTAGAAATTCTTTTTGGAATATTTTGAATTATAAATTCAATTTCTTTAATGATTATGGGACTGTTGAAATTGTCTATTAACTCTTTTTTGAGTTTTGGTAATTTGTGGTTTCTGAGTAATTGGTCTATTTTCTAACTTGAAATTATTAGATTAAATTAACTTATTATCCTTTCAGTGGTTACAGGATCTCTAGTGATATCCCTTTTTTCATTCTTGATATTTGTGATGTCTGTTTTCTCTGTTTTTACTTTTGTCTGTCTTTGTAGAAGTTTATCAATATTATTGATTTTTTTGAAGAATCAGCTTTTTGTTTCATTGATTCTATTTTCCTTTTTTCAATTTATTGATGTCTGGTCTTATATTTATTAATACCTTTCTTCTAATGGGTAAGGTTTACTTATTTGCTTATTTTATTTTTGCTTCATTTTCTAGTTTCTTGTGGTAGGAATTTAGATTATTGATTTGAGACCTTTTCTCTTCAGTGATGTAAGTATTTAAGTTAGAAGTGTTCCTCACAGCACTGCTTTAACTGTGTTCTACAAATTTTGATATGTTGTATTTTCATTTGCCATTAGTGGTAAGTAACATTTTTCTTTCCTTTTAGACTTACTGTGACTCATGCATGATTTAAAAGTGTTTTGTTTAATTTCCAAATGTTTGGAAGTAATCCTATTGTCTTGCTGTTATTGATTTCTAGTTTAATTCCATCAGGGTCAGAGAACATACTCTGTGTGGCCACCCTGCAGGATGGTCCTCCACCCAAAACTTGGTTTAGATGTTGAGACTTATGATGACAAACACGTACCAAGAGGATATGAAAGGGTCATTATTCAAATAGTGAGACTTTCTGAGGAGAGCAAGGTGGTTCCCAAGTGGGTCACCAACTGGCTTAAGAGAGGAGAGAAAGGAGATTGGTTTGGGGTTTTGTTATGGTCTGAAATGTGTTCCCTCAAAATTCATATGTTGAAGTTACCCTCAATACCTCAGAATGTAACTATATTTGGAGATAGGGTCTTTAAAGATGTAATTAAGTCAAAGTGAGGTGATTAGAGTGGGCCCTAATTCAATATGACTGGTGTCCTTATAATAAGAAGGAATTCGGACACAGACAAATACACAGGGAAGAGCAAATGAAGACACAAGAGAGAAGATGTCCATCTATAAGCCAAAGAGGAAGTCTCAGAAGAATTCAACCTTGCTGACACCTTGGAATTCTAGCCTCCAGAACTGTAAAAAAAGAAATGCCTGTTGTTTAAACTACCCAGTATGTGGTACCTTGTTATGGCAGCCCTAGAGAATGAATACGGATTTTTAGGTGGTTGCAGGTAGGGCTGGGGTGAGGTTTTCTGTGTACACACATGCTTGTGTGGTCTCACCTTCCCACTGGGACCAAAGGAGATAGCATCAAGCTTTCTTTCTAGCTTGACCAAATGTAGAGAAGAAGGGCAAGGAGTAGGAATGAGGTTTAAATGTGGCCAGTAGCAAATATCAAAAATGAAGTCAGACTCTATTATAGATTTCAATTTTTTTAAATTTGTTGAGTTTGTTTTATGGCCCAGAATATTGTTGACCTTAGTGAATTTTATGTAGGTACTTGAAAAAACTGTATATTCTGCTCTTGTTGAGTGTTTTATGTATGTAAATATAGGTACATTGGCCGACTGTGTTGTTCAGTTCTTCTACATCCTTGCTAATTTTTTGTCTAGTAATTCTATCAGTTGCCAAGAGTGGAATGTGGAAGTTTCCAAAGCTAATGTGCATTCGGCCATTTCTCCTTTCAGTACTATCAGTTTTTGCTTCATGTAATTTAGGATTATATTATTTGGTATATGCATTTAGGATTGTTATGTATTTTCTGGATTGATCCTTTCATCATTATGTAATATCTCTTTTTGTCTCTAGTAATTTTCTCTTCTTTGAAGTCTACTTTATCTGATGTTAATATAGCTGCCTCCTTTTTAAAAAATTAATATTTGCATGGTGAGTCTGTTTCCAATCTTTTACTCTCAACTTACCTCTGTCATTAAACTTCAAATAAGTTCTTTACAGACGGCATACTTTTTCATCTTTTCTGCCAATCCCTGTATTTTAATTGATATATTTAAACCATTTACATTTAAGTAATTAAGGATATGTTATGGCTTAAGGATGCTATTTTATTATTTGTTTTCTGTTTGTTTTCTCTGTTTTTTCTTTCTTGCCTTCCTATGAGTTACTTGAACATTTTTAGAATTTCATTTTGATTTACTTATAGCATTGTTGAGAGTATCTCTTTGTATAGATTTTTTTTAGTAGTTGCTCTATATATTATGTTTTATATGTATAACTTATAACGGTCTATTGGTGTTGACATTTTACCAGTTCAACTGAGGTATAGAGACTTTAGCTCCCTATAAATCTCTTTATCCTTCCCTATTTATAATATAATTTTCTTAAATATATCTTCTACATATATTGAGCACACATCAGGTAGTGTTATAATTTTTGCTTTGATCATCAAATATGATTTCTAAAAATATGACAAGAATATTCTATTTTATTTACTCTAATTTTTTTTTACCAATTTGCTATCAACAAATTCTTTAATTTCCCTTCATCTGAGAATGTCTTGATTTTCCCTTCATTCCTGAAGATATTTTTTGCCAAATATAGAATTCACAGTTAATAGTTTTTTTTCTTCTTTCAGTACTTTAAAAATGTGCCACTTCCTTCTGTCCTCCATGGTTTCTGATGAGAAATCCCCGGTCATTCCAATTGTATTTCCCCTATAGGGTATAAGCTGTTTTTCTGACTCCTTTCAAGATTTTTTCTTTGTCTTGGTTTTCAGAAGTTTAATTATAATGTATCTTGTCATGAATTTTTTGGGGGGATTTTCCTATTTGAAGTTTGTGCAAATTCTTGTAACTATACATTTATGTCTGTCACCAAATTTGGAAAATTTTCAGCCATTATTTATTCAAATAATTTTTCAGTCCCACTCTTTCTCTCTCTTTCTTTCTGACACTCCAATGATAAAAATGTTAGCTCTCTGGGTTTTGTCCATGAGTCTCTTTTAACATTTTTTCAGTCTATTTTATCTCTGTTATTAGATTGGTAAATTCTATTCATTTGTCCTCAAGTTCACTGACTATCCTTTGTTATCTCCACTCTACTGTTGAAACCATTAGTATGTTTTTATTTGGGTTATTGTATTATTCAGTTCTATAATTTCCATTTGGTTTTCCTAAAATAATTTTTATTTTTTGTTGAGATTTTCTATTTTTTCACTGGATTCAAGAGAATTCATAATTACTTATAAAGCTTTTTAAATTTAAAATCCTTGTCAAATAATTCCAGCAGCTGAGTTATCTTGGCATTGGCATCTGTTGATCATCTTTTCTTATTCAAGGTGTGATTTTCCTGGTTATTGTTATGATGAGTGATTTTTAATTGTATCTAGGAAGTTTTTATAGTGTGTTATGAGACTCTAGATCCTATTCAATCTGTTTTGTTTCTTTTTTCTTTTTTTTGAGGAGGCAATCTCAGTGTTGAGGTGTGGCATGAAAGCCAGGTGGGTGTGTATCAGCTTGCACTGGGCTCTCCAACTCTAGTCCAGTAAAAGTAGGGTGTGACTCACACTGCCTCATTGCAGATGGATGGAATGAAAGTCTAGCTTCCCCCTTGGCCCTGCTGACATTTTCCCTAGGAAAGTAGGGCACTGACTTGCACCATCTCTTTGTTTCCAAGTGAGGGGTGTGACCTCAGTTTCCTGCTGGGCTCTACTGACATCAGAGAGGGTAGAGATGATTCACTCCACTTTGTTGCTGTATGGGGTGGTGGAAGAGGGAATGGAGGCTCAACTCCCTGATGGGACCTGCTGACACTAAGAACTTGAAGGGTGGAGATGAAAGCAGGGATTAAGCATGGTGGCGAACAGCCCTACCTTACACTAACTTGTTCAGTCTCATCGTTGCCAGGTGGGGGTGGATGCCCAACTCACTGCCAGATTTCCATGACACTATTCTGTTGGGGTAATTAGCATGCCATCTGCTTTCTGTAGATGGAGAATGGGAGATCTGCTCCCCCTTGGTCCTGCTGACACCACAGGGCTGGGAAATCAGAGAACTGCTGCCTGTTTCTTCAGAGGTGGGATAGAAGATAAGCTCCTGGCTTGACCCCAGTGGAGCCACTTGGCAATAGTGGTGGAAGTTTGCGCCATTTGTGTCTGGTCAGAGTAGGGCAGGTATTGCCAAAAAGGCTTTCAGTTCAGTTAGGCCACTCTTTTCCTGGTCCCCTAGGTAGAAGGAACAGACTTTTCTTGTCATTTATTTTGTTTATGCCTATTGGTGATTCTGGGTTGGAGGCTTCTGCAATGCCCTGTCCAGAATATATGGAAGGCAACAGGAAACGCAGAACACTCTCTGCAGTGTTATGCCTTAAGTCCCCAAATCCTTTCCTTGGAAGTCCACTTTCTTCTTTCCAAGTCTCAGAATTTGTGTATGGTTTTTGTTGCCTCGTGTCTAGTGTTTTTTAGTTGTAAGAGGGAGGACTTGGGAAGAATGGAGCTACTTCATTTTGCCCAGAATGGGAAGCCCAAGGTATTGCTTTTTTGTGCAATGCTTTTTTTCTCAGATTTTATCTTCTATTTGCTAATGATAAAATAAACAGCCTCTTTTCAGAAAAAGTCTCTCTGCCACATTTCAGAGTAGATACTAAGCATGAGCTTCAATCACTGCAGGTCATCCTGAGGCAGAATCTCAATTCTTGTAGCACCAGCTCAAACCATGATGTGTTATTCACTGTAAGAAGAATGAGAAGAACTACCAATTTTCAAGTGCTTAATATGTGCCAGGCTCTGTGTTAATTACTTGGCAGGCATTTTCTCATTGAATCCTCAGAAGTAACCCATGAACTAGATACTGTTATCACCCTCATGCTATAGATGAAAACTCCGAGGCTTACAGGAAATTAGGCAATTTGTCCAAATCCCCATAGCTAGGTGGTAGCATGGCTTTCCCAACTTAGTGATGAAAAAACTTGTAACATGCTTATTCAAATTTAGATAACAAGCTCTACTCCCAAAGATTCTGATTCAGTATGTATAAGGTCCAGCTCAGCAATATGCATTTTTGACTTGACCAAGCTGGAAAAGTGAAGTAGGAAGCTCTTTATTCACACTTTGACAAACACCTAAGGTGTCAAGGCATCTGTCTTCTCTTTGGTAAGCTAGCCCTCACTAATGAAGGATGGAGAAAACAAGCAAACCTCTTCTTTTTAAAAGAATGGGGATTTGGGGATGCTCTTCTCTTCTGGATTTAGCCCAAGAGGATACTCAGAACTTTTTGTAACATGCTCTGTGGGTTTTCCTACACGTTCACTGTCACGCCACTGGGCTGGGCATTCAGACTCACTGCACAGTGGTCACTTGGATGTTTACTGAATGTTCTGTTTCATAGGAAACAAAATTGTGGTTATCCCTAAAATACATGCCATTTATCTGGATTTTCTTATGTCATAACTTTTCTTTTTATAGAATGCCAAATATCCAATCCTTTTATAGTGCATGAAAATAGTCACTGTCCTCCCATAAACTATTTCATACCTCTTTTTGTCATTTTAAGGTTCAAAAACCTGTAGAGAAAGTATAATCCAAGGAGGACTCTAGATTATTTTATAGTAGTAATACTATAAAATAGTATTTGTAGTAATACTTAAACTTTTTCTTTCATGGGATTCAAAATGTCATGTGGGAGCTTTCTCATTAGAATATTTTTTTATTTACTTATTTATTTTTGTTAATAAACATAATACAATTTTGTTGACACAGATAAAATTTATTGGCACAGATAAAAAATTATCCTTGTATCACTATTCATCAAGAACTTTCAAATTGGTATTAATTGATCAACACTTATGTGCACATATAGTAGTAACATTCATCAGGTGTCAGGCAGGTGGGAGTGGGGAGGAGGGGATGGGGATATTCACGCCTAATGGGTGCAGCGCACACCGTCTGGGGGATGGACATGCTTGAAGCTCTGACTCATGTGGGACAAAGGCAGTACATGTTACCTAAACAGTTGTCCCCCCATAATATGCTGAAATAAAAAAAATAACAAAATAACCATAAATAAAAAAAGAACTTTCTTATACACAATAGTCTACATATCATTATCTGGAACTAAGTCTTCCAGTTTCATGGACCCTTGAGCTTATAAACCTAAGAACAGTAACATTTTAAATTTGGTTCTCATTATTTTGGACTATATGATCATCTAGATGGGGACAACTAAATTGAGGTTTATCTGTGTGCTATCTTGTTAAATAAATTCCTGAACAAATTATTGGTTTAATTATGATTACACAGGAAATGTTTCAATTACTCCTAAAAATAAGCACACTCAGACATAGAACAAATAGGCAAAGAATTGATTTACTAATTATAATCCACTTGTGTATATTATTAAAGTAAATTTTCTTATGGGTTTACAGGACATCTCTGGCCTACTTTCATTTATTTGTAAGAAATGATATGTCTCATATTTTTCATTTACTTAAGCTAGATTGTTGCTCAGTTCAGCATAATCAATGAAGCTCCAATGTGGAAAGAATGTCCTCCCTTTCCGCATGGTCTGAGGATATCCCAACACATTTCATAGACAATGGCCAACTCTACCCTAGCGCAAAAAGACAACTGAGTTTGTGTTCTTGGAAACTGTGCAGAGAGCTCTGTGGGGAGAGAGAATATTACTCGTACTTTTAATTAGAACATAAAAAAGTAAATGACCATATTCAAACATACAATGAAGCTGTGAAAATACAAACATTTTAGATTTTCAATAGTAATTAGCTCTTTTCACCTTGTGTGTTAAATCGTTTTCAGTAATGCAAAAGACACTTGGAAAGAATAACCACAGAATTAATGTGCACGATAATTGCCAGGGCATTTTGTAAGTATCAATCTAAATAGCTATTAATAAGAATATGGAGTAAAGAGAGAAACAATAAATAGGAAAATGTCTGTGTACCACAATAAACATATATTATTATTATTATTATTACATGAAATTTGCAGCACCTACTAGCAAAGGGAAACATGGGAAACAAAATAAAGTTAATGTGAAATTGTAGAAATTATAACCTGATATAAATAAAAACCAAGAATTATGTTTTCCCAATAGAAAAATAGTCATTTTAAAAAATGAAAGAACTTATGTCCTTCCAAGAAGAAATAATAAACATTAGAAAACAGTCTGACAATGTTTTCCTGACCCATTTTACATGGTTCATAGAGTCTTACATATTTTTGTCATAAAAAGTTAAACTCTAAACAAATTAAATTAAGGTAAAATTTGGTATCAAACCAACAGCCAGGTGATAGAACTTTTCTTGGTGTGAATAGTAAAATTACCTTTTCCTGCCTTGTTTATTTCTGAAAATATAGGGACCTTTTCCCTTCATTCATTCATTTAACAAATATTTACTAAGCATGCTAATTTACTATATTTTGGACATACAGTGCAAAGAAAACACGTATGATTCCTGCCCTCAGAGCTTAAAAATTCTCTTGAACATCTGTTTTTATCCAACCTATAAAATGGATCTCTGTACTTCAAAATTTCATACAGCTATTGGAATCTTTCATCTTTGGAATATTGCAGGGTATATCTTTTCTCATGGGTAACATACTAGCAAGTTGCACAATTGTATAAATCAAATGCAGTGAGAACAAACATTGCATTTAACACTTTTCTGTTTACATATGGCTATTTTGGTTCACAGTCAGTAAAAGTGCCTCACCTTGTTTTTGGGTCTGATTGACAGGATTTATTTTACTAGAAACTTGAGGTCTGAGGTTGTGAGCACTTTGAGTTTTGTTGTTTTGGAAACCCGAGAGGACTGAATTCAAAGTTTTGCTACACTAATTCACAACTTCATTCATTCTCTTTCAGCAAGTATTTGTTGAGGAAGGCAGACAAAGATCCCTAACATTATAAAGCTTACATTCAAGCAGAGGAAGACAGATAAAGGATGGTAGGCATAGGGGAAGAAGACTATGGCAGAAAGGGGAAGTAGAACAGCCTAGGGGGATGGGAAGTAGGGGCATGAGCATAGAGGGTAGGGGTGGGGAGTTGGGGGGACAAGGGAGGATCAGAGAGGAAGGTTGGAATGTTAAATGCGTCAGTTAGTTGGGGTAGGTGCCATTGAGCAGAGACTTGAAGGATTTGAGGGAATGATCTGAGTAGATTTTAGGAGGAAGAATGTTCTCAGCAGTGAGAACAGGTGGAGCAAAGCTCCTAAGGAGGAATATGCCTAGTGGAGAGCAAGAAGGCCAGTGTGGCTCCAGCTGAGCGAGTAAGAGGGATCATTGCAGGAGAGGAGACCACAGGGTAGTTTAGCGGGAAGGGGAGTAGATTATGTAGAACCCCATAGCCCATTCCTTGTCAAGAGTGAGACAGGAAAAGCTTTACAGAGTTTTGTGCAGAGGAATGACATGATCAGACTTATGATTTTAAAGGGTGATTCCAGCTGCTTTGTTGAGAATATGCTGCAGGTAAACATGCAGGCAGGGAGAGTTGGTAGGAAGCTCTCATAGAAATCCAGGCAAGAGATACAAAAAGCAGTTGGATTTTGTATATATTTTAAAGACGAAGTCAACAGAATTTGCTGACGGATTGGATATGACATGTAAGAGAAAGAGTCAAGATTACTCTATTTAGAAACCTGGTGTGAAATATACCAATCTGCAAGCCTTGACCTCCCTTTAATTCTATATTTCACATATTTCAAGCGGCCTTGTATCCTAATCTAGTGATGTGGTGGTTTTTTTTTTTTTTTTTTTAGTCTAATCTTTTCAGCAGTTATTTCTTGAACACTCACCATGTGGTAGATGTTGTGGAGGATACAAAATGAGCAAAACATTAATTTTGGTCTCAAAAAGATCACAAGAGATAATACAATTAGAAAATGAAATGCACCATAGAAAATAATTGGATCGAATGTTATGGGAGTCAAATAGAGCTGTTCCTCAGACTATGGGAAAAAGGGAAGGCTCAAGTTGAGTTATCCTACACAGAGCTTTGAGACTAATGTGGGCTGAGGATCGCCAAACTGAGATGCATTCCAGGTCAGCACACAGACCTGCACAGCATCAGGTCCAGGGGAGATGAGTACAGGTTGGCTGGAGGGAATAGCTGGGAGAAAAGATTGAACAAGTTGTCCTCATATTGCAGAATGCTTTGAACCAAGAGAGGGCAGAAAATGTCAGAAGTGTGGGTGTGTACAAGAGACATCTCAGATAGGACCATGGGACTGGCAAGATACTAAAAGTAAGGTTGGGGCTCAGAGTGCTGTTATTGAGAGGGTGGTCATGCCAAAACTGAAATTGCAGCATAAAGAGAAAGGACCTTCTCCTGAAACCTTTCCCCTGGACTGCACGGGCAAGGTGAAAGGGGAAAATTATGATCAATTCTTTGGCAAATAATTAGCACATTCCCATTTTCCCAGCAGCAGGTTTAGGAGCCTAATTTTCTTGGTCCTCTCTCTGGTTGAAATATGATTATGATTTGTGTGATGTTAAAGACTCTTGGGAAAGAAAAGAAAACGGTAGATATAAGGCTGATTCTTTTAATATAGAGACTAAGAAGTCCAGAAACATTTTTGTTATATTATAAAAGACTTTCCAAAGTTTACAGAAGATCTAACCAAAATGTTTGTACCCTCATAAAACCCTGAAATAAAAATAAAAAATAAAATAAAACAAAAAATATTGAAAAAAAAAAAAAGTTTACAGAAGATCTATTCAAAGCTCTTTTGAGGTAAGAGCCACAAATAATTACCTGCTCCAATTCTGTTCAGTTCTTCTTCTTAAAACAGAATTGAAATGTAATTCTGGCTTCTCTGACTGGAAACTTCTTCCAGCATTTTCCTTAATGGAGCACAGAGGCAGAGGAGGTGAGGAGAAGGTCACTACTTTGAAGGTCTATGAAGCTTAAAATGTTCTGGCTACAGACTTTAGCTGAACCAATTTTGTTTTCCATGGTGAAGTCTAACCAGACGAAATCTTGGGAATGTGCCCAAAGAGATTGCATTGAATATTTGAATTTTAGAAGGCAAAGAAGCAGAAGAATTGATTATTTTGGCAAAGAGCACATTATCCACAAGGTGTTTCTTCACCCTTTCTCGAATTTTCAGAAGTGTTGAAAATAATGAGAAACAAACGCTAGTCTTGGAAAAAAGCATTCAGGAGAGAGCGTCTTCCAGCCGGACATTTTTCAAAGACCTCAGTGGCAGGTTTGGGCAGCATACTTTGAGGGGAGACAGCATGTTTACTAATGAATATGAATAGCATTTCCTTATGGGCCATATATTTTTCCAGTAGGAAATGGATAATCTACTATGACATTTCAGTGGGTTGGAACGAGATAGATAAATCAAATACAAGTTGCCCTGTTTCTTTTGCAAATGAAAAGATAAATGCCTTAATGGATTAGCAATCATGAAATATATAAGCGTTTGTAATACAGTACTGCTTTATAACACCATCTGCTAAAGAATGGTATTTATTCAGCCACTGATATGAGAACAGATTTTCTTCCACATTATGCAGGGAGGAAGTACATCCTAGTGTTAACGAGCATGCACTTTGTATTTAGCCAGCCGAAGTACTAATGAAATTCTTTAGTTGACAAGCTGTGTAATTTTGATAAGGTTACTTAACCTCACTTTCCTTATCGATAAAATGGTAAAGTAATAATCCTATCTTTTAAAGTCATTTAGTCCATCAAACAAGGTCATGTATAATAAGCATTCTGCCAAGTGTCGAACACATGTAAGCACTCAATAAATAATAGCTATTATCATCATTTCACTGGTCAAAACTGGCTACACACAAAATGAGCTGTTTCAAAGCATTTGAAATGTCTGGATTGAATGCTTTTTAAAGGAGTGCTGGGGAACTAGATTAATGAGTTCTCCTCTGGTCAAGGCAAATAAGTCTATACTAAAACTGAGGAATATGGTCAGTCTTAATAGGCTAGTTTATGCGGCAGTAACAAACAATTCCCAAATAACAGTGTCTTAAAACAACACAAGTGTATTTCTTCCCCACACTACATGTCCATCATTGGTAAACAGGGCCCCAGGCTGATACAGCAGTCACTGTCTCACACACTGTCATTGTCAAACCACAGAGAAAGAGAGACCTAGAGGCTTTTGAATTAGCAGTTGAGGGTTCTGACCTGGAGGTAATGTACACTTCCTTTCCATTCACAATTTGCTGGACTCATATGGTCACACTCAAACACAAAGGGGCCAGGACGTGAAATACTACCATGTTCCAGGAAGGTAGAAACTGGAAATTTAGTGGCTAACACTGATGACTATCAAAGGGCCATAGACATAGCTGAAAATAGACTCTTAGCTTATAGATGGTGGTACTTGAGGCCCTGTTTATTGAGTTAAAAAATAATGAGCTAAAATTTATTAAAGCAATAGTGATACATGGTGCTTCTGGACTCTGAGTGAGATTGGGGACCCATCCAGGTTGGTGGTACATACCACAAATTGCCTTGAGTTTCTGGGACACCTGATACTATAAGCAGTGCTACAGATTGAGTTCTTATGCTAAAGATGTCCAAAGTCATATTTATTCTCTATGGCCTTTTCCCACCATTCCATGCTAGTTTAAATGACTTTATCTGTTTTTATCTCACATCTAATGGGTTTAATGTGTTCTAACTGTATGGCTCCATTTGGTGCATTGGAAGCTATGGCTGAGAGGCGCCATATAAAAAATATTGTTATTGTTATGATGATGAGTTCAAGCACCGGAGGAAAAATTGTGAAATAACTTAGTGCTGGAGCTATCATTATTTTCAGCAAAATGAAGTTTGGCTTCTTACTACATTAGTAAGCCTTGAAGATTAAATGGTATCTGCAGCATGTATCTTAGCAATGGGCCAAAGAAGTCAAAATAAAAATGTTTAATATAACATTTCATATATTATAAAACAGATGTTTGCTTTTAAGTATTCTT
The DNA here is from genome assembly GCA_004363605.1 of Indri indri. Lineage (NCBI taxonomy): Eukaryota > Metazoa > Chordata > Mammalia > Primates > Indriidae > Indri > Indri indri. The sequence continues at coordinate 47,327 of RJWJ010005667.1, read as the reverse complement.
GATATTTTTAAAAGTTGATACCCATATCAGAAATTTACTTAAAAAAACAATGAAAAAACCCTGCATATTTTTTTCCATTAATTAATTTTATTCATTCTTGTTTCCCTTGTGGTCAGACTGGCCAACTGCATTAATTAATTTAACCCTTAGTGCTGATCAGTTGCCAGTTAGCTGTGAGGTTGAGCAACAGTTTGTTTCATGGCTTTAGAAATGTTTCATTAAGACAGGAGGTGCATGGAGTTCTGGAAAAAGGGACTGTTTAGGTCTCTTCCCTCATGATGATGTGATATTATGTTCTCATTACTTGAATATTCATTATGGTTTCCCACATGTTTTTGGCTACCTTTGTTTCCTGCAACTGTTTACATTATTAAGTTGATCTGGCTTATAGGAACATAGCTTGAATTCTGTGTACAGTTAGAGTGGCTTGGGATGTTCACATAAATTGGGTAGATTCCCTTTTCACCCTAAAAGAATCATGGAAGGTTTCTCAAAGGAGGTGAGACAAAACAGCCAGGCTCTTGTTACTGAAGGGCCTCAAACCACAGATGGAAAACACTACAGGGCTAGTCTGAGGAGTTCTGAGGCGCGCCAGGCACTGGGCCCTCCTTGTGCCTTGAACCAGATAACTTTCCACAGAGAGCACAGTGAAGACTTCAATCCTTTTGGGGTGGGTGGAGAGCATCACCTGACTCAGAAATAAGAGAAATCAGGATGTGCTGTGATTCCAGGACTTCTTACAAGGTGAAAGGTGACATATGACAAATTAATTTGAAAAGATGAGGCAAAAATGAGTACATAGTGCATAAGGAATCTGGTAGAATTCTGATCTAAAAAGGCGGAGAGACTGGTCAAAAGATGAAGCCTAACGCTATCCTTGACACATTCTACTGCAGGACCCAGGAGTTCAGTTTCAAACTGAAATCATTCCCTCCTTCTGCTCTCTTCCTTTCACTGGGAAGCAATGCGGGCCACTGTCAAAGATCTGGGATTCTGGAGCAAGACTCTCTGGGTGTTGAGTCGTAGCTCTGCTCCTTACTAGCTGTGTCCCTGAGCAAATGACTTCCCCTCTATGTCACTCAGTTTCCCCATTGGTAAAATGGGGATGACAACAGTGCCTTCTGGTGTTATTGTGAGAACTGAATCAAGTAAACATGTGAAGTACATGTAATAGTGTCTGGCGCATAGTAAGTATTTGTTAAGTAAGTAAAAGAAGTTCCATGTTTCCAAGGTTCCTTCTACTAAAACTGGTTAAAAGTTGTAAGAGTATAAAATTAATTTCTGGTGTATGTTCTGATGCCATTGGAGATGCTAAGTGTGTACTTCTAAGATGTGTGACTTGAGTAACCCATCTAGCCTCCCCTAGCCTCTCTTCTATTATCAGTAGGAAGGGGAAACATGCCTAGCTCAAGGGATTACAATGAGGAATAAGCAAAATAAATATTTGAAAATTGATTGTTACCATAATAATATATGCTTAAGAAATGGTGATTCCCTCCTCCCTTTTCCCTTTACTTTAAACAATTTTGTCTCTGACTATTAAAGATTTCTACAAGTTAAAACTTTTATCCTAAACCTGCTTTCACAAATCTAAAATGCAGCTAACTTGCCAATGGTCTGGGAAGTCTAGGTCTGAAATTAGTAAGTGACCAAGGCTCTATTAGAGGTATATTGAGTGCTTACTGTTTGTCTGGTACTGTTCTAAGGGATCTATAAGAAGCAATATTTTTGATCCTTACAACTGTATATTGTAGGTACCAGTATCCATGCCACTTTACATATAAAGATACCGAGGCACAGGTTCCTTAAGGAGATACACAAGGGGATATTGTCTATAAATGGAAGAACCAGGATGTGAACCTAGACTCTCCAGTGCTATTAATAGAACCTACAGTCTTAACCACCTTGCTATATCACTTCTCAAAGACAATGGCTATGAAGTCAGCAGATCTATATTTGTATCTGTTGTTGCTCTTCTACACATTTCGTAACCTCTTTGAGCTCCATATTCCTCTTTTGTGATATAGAGATAAAATGCATTAGTAAATGCAAAAAACTGTCTAAGGTTATTGTGAGGATGGAATCAGATACCAAATATAAATCACCTAGCCTCAAGCCTGGTATATAGTAAGCACTCAGTAAATAGTAGTTTCAAGTGTTACCACGTATGACTTAGAAACTGTGACAAGATCCCTTCATGCCTACATTCGCATCTTGTCAATTGCCAGCCCTCTAACTCTAGGTTCTGTGAAGTTTATCAGTCCAGCCTCCCAGGTATGAGTATAAAGCAGTAGTATAAAGTAGAAAAGCTTTGTCATTTTCCTAGAACCATAGAGAACCATCCCATAGAGGACCACAGGCAGTTGACACACAGTCCTCACTTAGAGGTGGGTATAACCTACAAGCTGTGCCACCCAACTCACTTTCCTATGAGAGCTGTGAGGACACTCAGGGTCTTAACCACTAATCGCTAGGCTAAGGTAGGCCCCTCACAAGAGCAGCACTTGGAGTTTCAGGGTTGGTGCTATTGAAAGGCTGAAGTTGCCATGGTGTGCATTTGTCTCGCTGTTTTTCATTTTGATTGCCTTTATTAAGGTAGAGGGAAAACACCCCACTGTAGTTTATCCCTATATGGCTATAATTCAGTATAAGAAAACTCTGGGTTGTTTTCTCTGCCTCTTTCTGTGAGGAACAAACTCTACAGTTGTTTCAAAACTAAAACTATCCTAATTTATACCTTGGAGTCAATCGAGATTTGTCTGCTGAAGGCCAAGAAAATGGACTTTCTCTTAAAGAAGTGTACTTATCTCCAAAATGATGTGCTTTAGAGGTTAATTTTTCATTTATTTAATTTGCTTCCTGTGGACACAAAATATTTTTGATGCAATAGATTTTGATAGAAAGCTCAGAGAGGAGAAAAAACTGCATAAACAACTTATTTTTAAAACCTAAGCATCAGAGATGTTGGAATAAATACAATTTCCTAGGAAATATGTTGTTTTGGAATCAGGGCATTTAGATGGTAAATAACTTCTAATTTTATATATACTGGCCAAAATTCTTCCCCGAATTCCACACTTGCATAGCTAAAGGCCCACTGACATCTCTCCCTGGATATTTCACAGGCACCTCAAACTTAGCATGTCCAAAAAAGAATCCTTGGCTTCTGGTGCCCCCAAAACTTGTCCATGTGGTCCATTCAGGCTTCTCCATCTGGTAAATGGACCCACCAGTTGTTCAATCAAGCAACACAGGATTCTTCTTTGATTCTTCTTTTTACCTCTTCAACTACCTTGGCCTACGTGTTCATCAGTACATCCTCTCATTCTACCTCTCAAACACATCCACTTTTCTCAAACTCTGCAAGTACCATTCTAGTCCCAGGCCACCATCATCTCTTCTGATCCACCCACAACAGCCTCCAAACTCATTGCATTCTCTGCCTAGCAACAAGAGTATTCCCTACTGTAAGTTTCCTCACTGCTTTGCTTAAAACTCCAGTGGCTTTCCCTTGAACCCAAAGTAAGATCCAACTTCACTACTGTAGCCTATAAATCCCTGTGCATTCTCTTCCCTGCCTCTCCCTGCAACTTTGTCTAGTACCTCTCTTCTATGAAATTATGTTCTAATCACACTGGATCTTTGCATGAGCAGTCCTGTTTATGCTGCCTGGAATCTTCTTTCCTCCACTATTTGTACTGATAGATCATCCTCAAACAGCTTAAAGATCATCTAATCAGCTTGGCCTTCTCTGCACATCCCATTTAGAATAGCCCTTTTCTCCCACCTCACTCCCTGTTCACTGTGCTTGCAATATTATCCCCTTTTCAACTGTTTTTTTAAATGTTATAATTTTTATCAAATTTTATCAATTTGTTTTTATGTGTTCATTGTCTCCCAAATCAGAAAGTAAGTTCCATGAGAGTAGAATATGTTTTATTTGCTAATATATAGCATTTATGTCATACAGCCTAGATCTTGACATAGGAATAGAATATATGTAGAATAAATTAGTGGATAAATAAATTCATTAATATTATATGAACACTATTTATTCCAATAGCTTTAATTGTTGGCAATCATTACTTCAACAATTTTGTATTAAATGATAGAGCATGAACCATGGAATCTGACAGATAGGAGTTTTCGTAGTGGTCCTGTAACTTATACTAGCTAGGTAACCTTAGAAGAAATTAACCCTTTAAAGAGCCTCAGTTTTCTGATATGTAAATGAGAGTTATAATAGTCTCTACATTACATAAATTGAAAAGTCCAATTAAATAATCAAAAACTCAGTCCGCAATCATAGCCTCTGTGTGTGTGTGTGTGTGTGTGTGTGTGTCTAAGAAAGAATGCTTGCCATTATTTTCTTCATTTTATAGGGACCATGAAAGACATTGAACCTATTAGCAAACACAGTTGGCATTGTTCCTGCCCCCACAGCAGGTACCGGCAACTAAATAGACAATTTAATGCTAAGTGCTGTTGAAGAGGATGTACAAGGTAATATGTACTACTCAAATGAATGTTCTAGGTTCAAGGTGAAATGAATATTCCTTGCTTATAGTCCATCAATTACTTAAAATCTTGCCACATTTGTATTAAATGGATTTGCTTCATATTTGGATGTTGATTTTCTCATGCAATTTTTTTTCTAGAGTCTCTAATTTTTTTTCTTGCAACTTATTCTCATTATTATATTTTTCCAAACTTTCAGTTATACTAGTTATACAATTAAGGCTCTTTTTGTCTTCTTATATTTCCCTCTTGTAGGCCTCTGTCCCCCATCTCTGCCTTATTGGCTCGCCAGGTCTGAGCTGTCATACTGGAACCTTCCTTCCTTCCCTGCACTCCTTGATAGGTCTTCACTACGTACCACAATTTTCTTTCTATTTTTTTTTTTTCATTCGCTCCTATATTTCACTGGAGTCATCTTTAAGAAATTTACTCACTATGCTTTCTTAGTCTTTGAAAGTTTACAAATGACTTATATTTGATTAATCATACAATTCTATGTTTGATAATATTTCCCTTTAGAAAGTTGAAAGCAAGCTCCACTTCTAGATTTCAGTAGAAACTAGTGACAAGTTTGGTGCAATCTAATTTTATTTTCTAGACAAATCATTTCCACCCTTCTGCTCCACTGCTCACTGCCAAATTATTCACCCCTTCTCTGTCCCAGAAGCATCTCAGACCTTATTAATGCTGATATTCTGAAATTTCATGTGAAGATGTCAAGATGTAAATCTTTTCTTCATTTATTGTGTTGTATTCTCAGTTGACTCTTTCAATCTAAAAACATACTTTCTTTTCCATTCCTCATTATTATTTGTTGAAAAGTTTCTCCTCCGCCACTCTTTTTGCTTTCTTCTTTCTGGGATTCTTGTCTGTTTTATGAGAACACTGAACTTCTTTCTCACATTTTAGCATATTTTTCTCCCTACATGCTTAGGGAGGCCTTTTACTTTATTTTCTAAATTTCTAATTTTGACAATAATATTGAAAAAATTTAAGTGCTAAATCTTGTTTCAATTGTGTCTTTTGCATATCCTTCTATTCTTGCTCTGTTCTGTCTTCATTTTTTCCATTTTTTTTTCTCTTTTACGTGGTTCTCATATTTCTGGTGATCTTTGGTTGATCATTCTTTTACAGAAAAAAAGATCTGGATGTCCAGCATTGATTTTCTTTGTTGTTGAGGATGTTTTCCAGTTTTATTGGATCTACACTGAATGGGAATTCTCCTTGGACCCAATTCTTCTTGGCTCAATATAGCTTAATTGACAGGCTTTACTTTAGAAGACATGATTATGACATGGTCATGGAACCACAGATATGCTACGGGCCCTTCAAATGTAGGAGTCAGAAAGGCTTTGCCCTGGGGCACCAAAATCCATGTCACAAACTTTAACTTCCCCTATACAGCTTTCTTAAACATCTTTTTAAAAGAACTTCATGATGTTTTGTGTGTAGTTAAATTCTGGCTGCTTGTACTCTACTCTTACAAAGCTTGCTTGAAGGTTATAGCAGATCCAAACTGGACTCATTTTCTAAATTAAGACATTCATTCCTTATGTTTTCACTTCTATTTCTATTCCCTACTCTGTGTCTCTCATAACCACTGATTTTAAGATCAGAACCTTTTTTTTTTGAGGGGAGGGGAAGGGATGAATTGGTATTCACCTGTCTCCTTATGGAATATTGTAGAATCAGCTTTCTTTACATCTTTTATCCATCAACATGATCCCATCCCTGTGGTTCATGAATTTGTCAGAAATATCTCATTCACTAGTGATGCTCCTTTTATGCCATGCATTCATATGAAGTTTTTTGTTTAATTTCTATACTTTTATTTCAATGAGGTTTCAAGAGAGTGTGAAGGCCATATATATACTCAAAGCCAAAAATTCAACTTGAAATTACCATACAGTTTGCCATCATTTGGATGCACTGTAATTTATTTAACCAGTGCCCAAATGTTGGACATATTTTTCTCATTTTTTTGAATATTATAACTATTTGACCTCTTTATTTGGAAGAGAGAAGTTGAAGATAGGCCTACAGGGGTAGTATATGAAAGAGTGAGACGCTAAACACCTCGTCCTAACAAAGGTAATCTTTGGAAGCAGATGGAAAATTCAAGTTAAAAAAGAAAAGTCTAGAATCCCACAAGAAGAACTCTCATGGGCTATAGGTTAGAAAGCTATGTAGGAAATTGAGAGATGTTAAGAGTATTGAACAGATTTAAAAGTCTGTATAGATCCTCACCTATAAAATTTGTCAACATTCCTTATTATTCCCATAGGGAAAAAATTTCAAAGTAGGATTTCTCCATCCAAATATGTGAATACTTTTAAAATTCTTGATATTTAGTTGACAAATTTCCCTCCAGAGGGATTGTACCAATTTATACTCCTACCAGCCACCAACCTCTTAAAAACAAACAAAACTACCCACATGATTTGTTAATTTTATAAATAAAACTATATCGTGTTATTATTTTCATATACATTTCTTAGATTATTATGGATCTTAAATGTTAACTTTATTATATTACCCAATGCTTAAACCAACCTTCATAGATATTGTCAACCTCATTTTAGAAATGTGTAGACAGAGGCTCTGGGACTTTAGGACTTCTCAAGTTCACACAGCTTTCAATTGTTTAAAAACATATGAGAACATAGATAATACTTTGCTGAAAAATTTTAAGGACATGTGACTTGCTCATCTTTTTTTAAATAAAAGGTCAGATTATTCATTCTTTCTAGACCTTAGATATAAATAATTATGTCAAACATTTTCTACTTCTTGAAACACATGTATTTTATGAACCCTTTGTTCCCTGTGTACAAAGTTTAAACTAGGAGGAACATCCCTGCTGCACAGGATTATTGCACAGGGTTGCAAGAACAGATTTCAAATGGCTCATGGGAACTTAGCTTTGTCTGTGATCTTGACATCACCTTTTATTTGCTCCATTGCAGTATATTTGTCTTTATCTTGGCAAGTCTAAATAAATTGCCAAGAAATACCATTCTGCCAACCTACATGCTTTAAAATGTTTTATGCAAAAGGTTGAATACCTTTTACCCTAAACTGGTAGCACTGTCTTCAGTGTAGATCTGGAAGCTACTAGGAAGTACGGTGAATAGTGGGAGTGACACGAGTTGAACTGCCCTTTAGTATGGCTGGACCTGAAGAGTTCCCTCATTAGGTCACTGTACGGAGGGTAAAAGTCCAGGTTCTTAGTTCTGATACTACAATGTGGGTGTGGTTTTTACATAGTGTAAAAATGTTATGCTGTGTGAAAGAAGCCAGACACAAAGGGTCACAAATTATGTGATTCAATTTATAAGGAATATCCAGAATATCTAAGTCCATAGAGACAGAAGGTAGATTAGTGGTTACTTGGGTTTGGGAGAAGGGAGGAATAGGAGAAACTGCTTAACAGGTAAGGGGTTTTATTTTAGAGTGATGAAAATGTTTGGAATAAAACAGAGGTGATGGTTTTGTGGTATTGTGAAATATACTAAATGCCACTGAATTGTTCACTTTAAAATGGTTAATTTTATGTTACGTAAATTTCACCTCAATAATTTTTTTTAAAAAAATTCCAAGTTCTGAAACCCAACAGACCTGAAATTGGGTCCTGACTCTATCATTTTCTAGCTGTGTTACCTTAGGCAAGTTACTTCAATTTCCTAAACTTAACCCTAACTTTTAACACTTTTACCTTAAACTTCCATTCCCTTCAGTATCCTAATATGGAAATAAAGATTACTAATAGTCTACCTACCAGACAGGATTGTTGTGAAAATTATATGAGATGATGTGCATGAAGCTTTTGGTGCAGTGGTTGACACATTACAAGTTTTTAAGAAATGGTAGCTGCTATGATGACAACAACTGCTGACTACTTACTGCTACTACTACATCTATCAGCACTAATGATTCAACCCAGATTCTTGATATACTCAAGTGACTATTTTCCATTCTGTAGTCTCATTTTGGATCATTCAAGCAGGATAAAATTACATGACATTGACTTCAAGAGGCTTGTGTTTCCTCAGTAGAGGCCTTCTTTTGAAAGACAAGTTTTAGATTAAAGCTGTTTTAAATTAACGTCAAAATGGAACAGAGTCTGAGAGAGCAATGAGTAAGGATTAAATCCCTAAAACATCAAATTCTCAGCATTCTTGGGAGAGTCTTGGATCTTACTTCCCAACATGTGCTATACTTGTGTCCCCTTTCCTGAAAAGGGACCATCCCTTGACACAACAGTCATGCACTGGAGTATTTAAAAGAAAATGCTAGAAGAGATGAATTCCACTAACCTTCAGAGAAGAGAGAACTGTAGGCATCGTTGAAAGTCCGTTGTTTGTAGTGGATGGTATATGTCACACAGAAGTGCTGCTTGATGGTGCTAGGAGACCTATGTCTTCTGTCTCTATCAACAATGACATTCACAGAAGTATTTTTATTAATGGAATTCTCCAAAGAGCTAAAAGCCCATTTCCTGCTTCAGTGACAGATGTTCTGATACCCATAGATACTTTGGTTTTATTTCTTCTGCCTATAGGCTCCTCAAATCAAGAGAAATCCAGAAAATAATTTTCTGAGATTCTTCTCGTGACTATTATCCAATTTGTTCTCTTAAAGCCTAATCAAATGAGAAGTAAAGGAAAAAACATACATACGATTTATTGAAAGAAGCAACAAAGGCGAAATTTGTTGAAACATGTTCCCTAATGTCCAGTTTGTCCGTGGAGGAGTGAGAAGTCAGAAGCCACTAACTGCTATGGAAAGTTCATGATCTTTAATGTGAAGCAGTTCCAATGGACATGGATTTTCATCTAGGCCCTATTATTAGCCACGTGGCCTTGAGAAAAACCTTAGATTTTTGGAATTTACTGTCATGATGTGAAGAATGGGGATAGAAAAATCCATTTCCAATAGTTGTTGAAACTATTGCTTGATTTACTCTGTTTAAAGTGACTTAGTGCCTACCAGAGAGCTGGCAATAAATGTCTTTTTCTCCTAACACCACAAGCTTCAAGAAAGATGTCGTGGCAGCTCTAATAGTCATAGTAGCCAACAAATTGTGTGCATTATTATGGGTTAGGGAATGTTCACTTAGTGCTTTCTGTCCATTATCTCAATTAGTTCCTTACTTAAAGTCTGTGGGTGAACATTATCATACCCAGTTTACTACTGTAGAACATGAGGCTCAGACAAGTTAAGTAATTTGCCCACGATGGCTTTGCAAGCAAGGATGACAGCTGAGATCCAAACCTGGGTCTCCATGACAATGAACCTTGCACATATAACCTCTTCTGCCATCAAAAGGTTTGAACCAAGGTCTAGCTGAGGTTTAGTTGATCTACAGTCTGTTGAACCAAATTTAGAACTATACCGTAGACACTGAATAGTCAACTTCCGGGTTGCCTTCATCTGGGGTCAGATTTCCAGCTTCAAAGAGACAGGATCTGTGGTCATTGTTATCTTGGGCCCAGAGAGTCCACTCAGTTGAGTGCCCTCCCTCTAAGTCTTTGCAATGTGACAGGAATGAAGCTTCCAAATAGGCTTGGCACACACTAGGTCCATACATGCAGCCCTCCTCCATGGCGATGGGGCAGGTCAGATGACCACTGCACAGTTGGATGAACCTGAGTCAAGAAAAGCCACATGCGAAAATACATTTATTTCCAAAATGATGGTGCCTTTGCAAGGCTGTAACAGGCACTCATCGATATTCTTGGTATTCATTGAAAACACCCCAAGCTGCTTAGGTAATTAATTTCCTAGGATTAGTCATTAACAGACTTTCTGCTTTCCTCCTTCTTTGACAGGCCCAGCTGTGAGATACAGTAAGTTCAAGATGTCAGAGGCCAGCCCTCCTCCCCTGCTCGGGCAACACACGACGCACATCCTGAAGGAGGTCCTCCGATATGATGACAGGGCCATCGGGGAGCTGCTCAGCAGTGGAGTGGTGACCCAACATGAAGCTGAGTAACAAAGGAAAAATGCTCTTTCTCAAAGCCACAATCTGAGTGCACTTTGCTGGCAAAGGTGATGCTCTATCTGGACCGTTACTCCAATCCTGATGCCACTGAAAGGAAGAGTTAGAGGAACTCCAGATTTCCTGCCTGGCATCTTCACAATGGCCTTGGTATTAATGAATTTAGAGCCTTTTAAATGTACCCCACGTTTTATTCCCTACCATTTTTTTTTTTTCAGATAATGGTATAATTGTGGATTTGCGGGATTTTTTTGGATAAAGATTTAATTTTTTTCCTGGAAAAATACCTCCTTATTCTAATTACATTAAAGGCCTAAACATTTGCCCCCCCCCCCAGCCCACACAGGCCTGAAAAAGAGCAGATCTCTTGACATTTTCTACTTGTACATAAATTCTTCATTTAAATCTTTGTTAGGAAGTCAAAGCAATAAGCAGAATGACAGTCTCTGTGATTGATTTTAAACAGAATAACTTAATTTTGAGCTCATGAACCCTTTGTTAGTCTGCAATTTAAACCATGGATTCTGTTGACGTCCGTTATAAAACTGAGCTTCATTTTCCTCCGTGGAAGTAAATATTTGCTTTACTTTGTATTTCTCTGGTGATTTTATGATACATGGCAGAAAATCAGTTTCTCCTAATGTATTTAGGGATGTAGGTATCTGTGTGCGTGGGGAGGTGAGAAGTGGTTCTTCAATTGGAACCTTATTTTGAGCCAAATGCAAATGCAACAGGCTTTTAAATGAATGCCAGATGACTATCCAGGTATTAAACAATGTGTAAATAATAACAAATAGGAGAATGACAGGAAAACATTGCTTTGTAGTCTGAATATCCACTGTAAAAGACTATATCATGCCTTAGTATTAAGTATTTTAATTTGTCAGTGAATTTGAAGTATGGAAAATATTTTCTTTCCAGAAGGTGAAAAGTGATTAGGACATATAATTCAGGATAAAGTGTCACTCAAGTCTGCCAGGCCTGGGTATAGACCAGGGAATCAGATGACTGCATGATCAGTATCTTGAGATGACCTCAACTCATGGCTGTTAGGCACACTTATTTTAAAGCAATGTCATTACATACTAAGTGGTAACTGAAAGCTGAATTACAGATGATCATCCTTCAAACTGTGATTTAGAGTGCATTTTCTTTTTGTGTTCTTTTTTATTAGAATTTTTAAATCATTTGTCCATGCTGTAAGGCTCTATATGTTTCTAGAATCAAGAATTCCAAGGAAATAGGAAACTTGTCTTTTCACAAGACCTCATGAGACTTTTCAGAAGATTACCTACTAATTTTTGAAAGTTATTCTCTTCCCTGCTTTCTTTTTTGTGAACGTCTTATTCTGAAGAACTCCTGCTGTTATTCCACTAGTAAGAATTTCATCATACAAGGGTAATTTGGTGCCTTCCTCAGTACTTTCCCCTGATGACTAATTCACAGATACATATTTGAAGACATTCACTTCAGGTCAGGTGTTTAAGTAAAATTTCTTTATGTTTATACAATCAATATGGACAACGGAAAAAGGTTAGATGACTGACAATTGGCCAGACCACATATCTTACAAAGCAGACCCACCATTTTTCCTACTGATTCATGTAGAGATCTTGAAATGCAAATTGCTTGGTAACTGAGCAGTAACCCTGAGTATCTGGGTAGCCATATGTAGGTGATATTGATCATGCATAGAAGTCAGAAAATGCCTCTAAAACTTTCAGATCAGTAAAGACTGCAGTCTTCAGACATGGTATGGTCACCAATGAAACAAAAAGACTATGTCTGTAGTGGAATCATATATGTAGCTTCTAGATTTCCACCTACACAGCTAAAAATGTTGAGGAGAACTTTGAACCTGCTGGTCACCCAACAAAAAGCATTTGCTGTACTCTACCAAATTAGCAAAAGAAATAATTTGGAATATATTTCAAGTTCAGATGGATAATTAGTCTTGAAAGAAACAGTGTGCTTGCTAAAATTTCTAGCAATATGCCCCAGATCAAGTTATGCTTATAAACAAATGTGCTGTTTTAATTATCAGGGCCTATTATCTTACACATTCCTGAAACTGAGCACACTACTAAGATACCATATGCTCAAGTTCAGTTTGTGTCAAGGCCTGCCTTCTGGCAGGTTCGTGTCTAAGGTTGGCCTAGAAAATTTCTTGAAACTCAGTGGATTAATCATTATGGAACTGGGAAGGTGTCCACAAGGAAATGGGCTTCTTTCCCTTTATTTTTTTTTTCTTAAACTTTTTACTGCCATGATTTTCTGGTTAATCAAGCGTGATGTTTTCCAGCAAGCAGTCTGATAGGCTGCATGTTTCCCTAGCAGAAGAGAAATGAACATTGATCAACTTAGTGTGACTACCCCCGTTACTTGGTATGAGCTTGTCTTATATCCATGTGCTGGGGGTTAGAAATATGATCATGATTTAAGAAAACAAAGGAGGTCTTACATGGGCTGTTTCCTACTAAGCCTGGATAGCACCACAGGGAGGGTTTCTGCACAAAGACTTCACTACCCCTGCTTTTGGCCTTCCCGGGAAACTTGTACCCACTCATATGTCACCGGAATTTGGTATTTCCCCACTAACTCTTTCATGCCACGGCTTCGGCATGTTCTGTTTTAAAAGCTGTATAGGTGTGAGACTTGCTGGTCACCCTCCCACATAGCTCACTGCTGCCTTCATCCATATGATTCATTCTCCATCTAAAGGGTATGAGAAGGAAGGCCAGGCCCAGGGCTGGATAGTCTAACAGTCTTCAGCCTCTTCTTATAGCTTCTCACTTTGATTCCCCATTGGCAAAGGGAATGAGTGGAAAAAATGCTCACTCTTCTCCCTTCGTACCCTAACCCTGGGCTATTCATTTTCAACCTTGTCCCCTAAGGTTACCATACTCTCCTTGCATTTGCTTCTATTCATGCGAGACTCCCTGCTGTGGTGTGCCCTTGTAACTGGTGGGTCCCTTGAGGTGCAATAGTCCTGGGATAAATGGTTACGTATCTCAATTGCAGCATCAGTGATCTTTGGGAGGTCAGAATATCAAGCTCACTCCTCTTCCTTCTTGATTTTGTGGGAATAGTACATGCGTTGTCTGATAAGACGGATAAAGAGGTTCAGAGAAAAGCTGCATATTTCCACTTCAAACGGCAGTTAGGGGAAACAAAAAACACATCACGGAGATTCTTATACTGAGGTTGAAAAGTTTTCTCAGGTATTGGAATGTAATTGCATTTCTTACAATCCTAGTATGGCAATACTAGGGTTAAATGTTTTATAAATTACTACTTTTGTTAGATGCTTAAATAGTTTTTTCTGTACAGACATACCACACTATCTTCCCAGCATAAATGACCCTGAACTTCTAAACAAGGCTGGCAGTACGCAGGACAGGTTTATGTGGTGGGATTAGTGGAGCATAAGCAACTCCAATAGACATGTTTCCCCAACACCCATTCAAAAATATGTCTTGCAGTATCACTTCGGGAGGTTGAAGCATTATAGACAAATGAAGGCAAATATTTTGCACTAATGCATTTGTTCCACACACTACGGAAAACAAGTACAAAAAAGGAGAGATTTGGAGGAGTGAGAGTTGGGATAGGTAAATTTAACTAGCAGGAAAGGGAAAGGGAAGGAGAGAGAACACCCAGGAGAGGCAGAGCCAAGGGCACAATTGCTCTGAAGACTGGAAGCCGTGGGCAGGATGAACTCAGCCTGACACGTGGTGCCAAGAGGGACGGGCAGGCACTGGAAAGAGCTTATAAGCCACCCAGATAACAGATTTTATTCACCTCAATTTTTCATGAGAAATAGTTCTTTTTTCCTATTCATTAAGACCTTAGGGTTAAAGGGACAGGACAGGAAAATCACTACATTGTGACCAGTTGCTGCATCATTGCTATTCCCTTTTTGCTTCTTTCTTTCTCTCTTTTCTTCTGGTTACTTTATTTCCTACCTTTCTTTATTTTCCCCCCATTCTTTGAACCTCCTTCCCTCCCTGTCTTTCTCTATGGTAATGATCCTTTTTCCCCTTCTCCTTTGATCTTCTTCCTCCTCCTTTTCCTCTTCTTTGTCTCCTCCTCCTCTTCTTTTCTCTCTCTCTCTCCATACACACACACACACACACACACACACACACGCGCGCGCGCGCCCACCCAGTTATAGACCCATGTTACACAAGCATGAAGGCTAAAACCTGTGAGTGACCTTCAGAAAAATAGCACTTGCTCAGTGATTTGGAAGATAACTGGTGGCAATTCTGGCCAAGACTTCCCCTCCACGAGCAATCTTGAATTAGTCTCTGGGCGGGGCAGTTCTTTCATAACTAGCTGCCACTTCTCTCTTGAAACCCAGGGAGAGAAATGAAGGAAGGCTCCAAATGCCACCCTAGGCTGTGGCAGAGCCCTGAGGCCTGCTATCTCTCTGCTACATGACCCGGGTTTGAAGATAAAAACCTACAATAAATAAAACAGAATACCGAGCAGAGTTAGACTCCATCCCAGTCACAGGCACTGGACCTAAGCAGCCAGGGTCTTGCTGCTGTGGTTACGGAGGAGGTTTTGTCAGAGAAGAGGTGGGAAGGGCCTGATGCTGGATTGTTCTGCTCCAGCACTAGGCTGGGCCTTGGATTTTGTTCCTCTTTCTTAGAGAAGGCAAACTTACTTAGCCTCCAGGTGGTGATTAATAATTTGTCCCTGGCCATTTTAATCCAATGGCCTCCAGAAAGGTGGTGCTGTCCCCCCACCTTGGTTTTACCATCTGTTAAATGGGGTGATTTGATCTTCATGCCCCCTTTACTTTTTTCTTCCAACAGGCTGAAAAACACTTTGACACGCCCCTCCCCTTGCCTCTTCCTTTTCTTTTTCTTTGTAGATTAACCACATGACAGTCTGTTCAACTCCAGTTAACCTTAAACACCTAGATGGGCTCCTGACCACAGAGACTAGAGGAACAGGGTTTTCCTGCCCTTCATCCTTTCACCTGCAGCCCTTCCTCTTGCCTAGAACTTTGTACCAGTGCTCATGGTGAAACAGGACACTGAGCTTCAGAACACGCAACCAAGATGTTGACAGTGAAGAAATTCATGTAAAACTGCCACAGAAAAATGTCTTTCTTTCTGCCCCTTTTACTTCTTTGTGAATTCTAAAGAAAAATTTGAATTTCCATAGCACCTCTTGGTATGAGGTATGGTGACATGTATAACACTCATTCACCCAGACAGTCTTGGATTTATGTTTTTAGATTTTACAGAGAACTAGGAGTCTAGGATTCCCCCTTTGTTGAGCCAAACCTGCTTGCAATGGCATCGAGACAGGCCACAGGGCAGAAATATTACAACCCTCAAGTCCACTGCTGGAGGCCATGCCTGGTCCCCTGAGAACTTTCTCAGCCAGCTTTGCTGAACCATGCAATGGGGAAGGGTGCAGCAAACTAGAGCAGCTCGTTCTTAAAAGCACAACAGAGCTGGAAATATCCAGTGACTTGGGCTTCCCCCTCTGAGCCCATGTTTCCCACATTCCGAGCCCCCAGCATTTTGTCTGGTTCTCTAGCTTTACTTTCTGGAGTCGGGGAAAACCCCAGTGAAAGGATGTGGGCCCAGGATGTGGGCCAGAGGTGGTGCTCTAGACCTGCTAAGTGAATCCATTAGCTGAACTCACTGACAAACCACAGAGAGATGACAGCGATCAAAACTCAAGTGTTTTATGCAGCTACTCTCATACAACCCAGGTAACATGAGGTGAAATGAGTAGATTGGTGGGTCTCTGTGTGGGTACATTTCTGGGGGAAGGTTTATTAACTCAGCAAGCAGAGCTCTTAGATCTAGACTAGGCCCAGTTCGGGGAGGAATTACCTTTAATTTCCTGCACAAAATGGAAGTAGATTTACAAGACTCACCCCCATAAAGTAAGAACTCATTATATATATATATATATATATATATATATATATATATAAATGTATGTGTGTATATAATACACTCCCTTTGCTTTCTTCTTCCGACAAGCTGAACAACACTTAAAAATATCCCTCCCCAAACATAAAATATATGTATATTAAAATATATGTATATGTCTCTGTCTTAGAATGCAGAATGGATAAAGTTCATCAATGCTGGCAAGCCTTTCCATGAGTTTTGTGATTGGTGTTAAATTTGATGCTATATAATGGTGATGATGATGGTGGTCATTCCACCTCAAGAGGGTGTCACGTCAGCGTGAGCACACTCACCTGTTCTCTGGTCTACCGTGTTCAATGTTCAGCCATTGTTGCTGTGGACACTCCTCTCAGAGTGTGTCCCTAAAATTCACGGACCTTAGGACTTTTGGGATATTCAAGGGATTAAAGGGGAAGACACATAAAGGGCAGCAAGAAAGACCCTAATCTAATCATTTCAACCTTTGCAAATGTTCTAAAAATAACAGGATTCCCAAGAGGATCAGCTTTGTGTGAACATATTGACAGAACCGCAGGAAAATCTCGGGATGCCATTTTAGGGGAACATCACATGTTTTCATCTGTTAATGTCCTAAGAATATATACTTCCACAAGAGAGGACCTTAAAGGGTCCTGCCCACCCCAGCAGGTTTTTCTGTACATAAATTTACAGATGCAAGCTTCCATTTCTGCTTCTTTCAAAAGGTTAAATGGAGTCAAAAGTTGCTGATGAAGTAGGTCAGAAGCAACTCTTCCAAAGACCACTGCTGAGGAAAACAAGAAAGCCTAGAGTACTTGGATGTACCGACTTAGAGGAGCATGATTTAGTGTGCTAGAGGACAGCTCACACTCTGTTGAAACCTAAAGGACATGGAGAGAGAGGCAATCCAGTGTCAACAAACTATGCATGACTTCTCAAAAATTCCGAAAAATGTCAGAAAATGAGTGACACCAATTTCGAATCAAATTTCAGATTCTCTGATAAGTGAAAAGAAGTAGGAGAGATGTCTCTAGTACGATATATATGACTCCAGTAGGAATTAAAAAATTGTTTTAGTAGGAAAACGTGCATTTGCTTAAACACCTATTCTATAAGCAAATTGAATAAAAAAACATAGTCCCACAAAATGAGAAGATACAGCAGTGAATCATACAAATAACTTATTTTGGTTTTGGTTTGTTTGGAACATTTTCAAAATATTGGAGCAGAAGGGAAAGGTAAGTACATCATTATGTTTGTCTATTAACCCATGAATCAAACTTTCTCTGATCTGAACAATTAGAAGTGATCTCTGCATTTCATTAGCTGTCTTAGTCCCCTGTACTTATCTGACCAGAACAGTTATTACACATTGAGCTATAATTACCTGGTTACTTGTGGCTCTCCCCCATTAAACTCTTATATGATATACTGTGGGTATCTTAGTCACCATTGAATCTACAGTTATTATAGTGCCTACCCTGTAGGAGATACGCAATAAATATCTGTTGAATAGGCATTCTCTCACCCACCAGATTACAAGTTCTATAAGAAAGGAAAGTGATATTTATTTTTTATTACTCATAGTCTCCGTAATAGTCTTCAAGGATGGTCACCATCAATTCCTCCCTCCCAATATGCACATACCTCTCTTCCCATCAAGAGATGCACTTTATTTCTCCTCCCCTTGACTTAAGCTGATCTTGTGACTTGCTTTCTTTATTAAACTATTTTTATTTTAAATAAATTTAGATATACAAAAAAAATTGCAAAAAATAGTACATAGAATTCCCAGGTACTGTTTGTTCATCCAGTTTCCACTATGTTAATATTTTATATAACCAATGTACAATTATGTAAGTAGAAAATTAAGATCGATATAATGCTATTTACTAATCTATAAACATTATTCAAATTCTATTCAATTGTCTTATTTTGGTAGGCAGAATTCTAAGATGGTCCCCAAGATTCCCAGCCTCTGATGTATACACACTCTCCCCCAGTTATTCAGTCAAATACTAAGTGCTGCTATGGAAGGATTTTGTAGATGTAATTAAGGTCCAGTATCAATTCACCTTAAGATAGAGACATTATCTGGGGGGAATGACATAATCACATGAGTCCTTTAAATTTGGGTCTAGAGATCAAAGACATTAGGGCACAGATTTGAAGCACAAGGCAAATTTGACATGTGGAGTCTTCATTGCTGGAGGGAGTCACATGGCAAGAATTCAGGTGACCTCTAGGAGCTGAGAGAAGCCCCCAGGTGACAGTCAGCAAGAAAACAGAGACGCCAGTCCTTCAACTACAAGGAGCTGAATTCTGCCAACAACCTGAATAAGTGTGGAAATGTATTCCTTCTCAGAGCATCCAGACAAGAACTGAGCCAAGCCAACATGTTGATTTTAATCTTGGGAAAGAATGAGAAACCCAGTCACACCATGCTGAACTTCTGACCTCCAGAACTCTGAGCTGATAAATGGGTGTTCTTTTAAGCTTGGAGTATGCAGCAATAGAAAATGAATATTTCCACTGATTTCCTTTTTCTGGTTCAGGATTAATTCTAGCATTCCATATCACATTTATTTTTTTATTTTTTTAATTTTTAAAAATTTTTTATTTTTTTATTTCTGCATATTATGGGGGTACAAATGTTTCAGTTACACATATTGCCTTTGCCCCACCCTAGTCAGAGCTTCAAGTATGTCCTTCCCCCAGACGGTGAGCACTGCACCCATTAGGTGTGAATATACCCATCCCCTCCTGCCCCCTCCCATCTGCTCAACACCCGATGAATGTTACTACTATATGTGCACTTAAGTGTTGGTCAGTTAAGTCAGTTAATACTAATTTGATGGTGAGTACATATGGTGCTTGTTTTTCCATTCTCGTGATACTTCACTTAGTAGCTCTATCCGGGATAATACAAGAGGTGCTAGAACACCATTGTTTTTTGTGGCTGAGTAGAAATCCACGGTATACATACACCACATTTTATTAATCCACTCATGTCTTGATGGGCACTTGGGTTGTTTCCACATCTTTGCAATTATGAATTGTGCTGCTATCAACAATTGAGTGCAGATGTCTTTTTTATAGAACGTCTTTTGTTCCTTTGGGTAGATGCCCAGTAATGGGATTGCTGGATCAAATGGTAGTTCTACTTGTAGCTCTTTGAGGTATCTCCATATTACTTTCCACAGAGGTTGTACCAGTTTGCAGTCCTACCAGCAATCCATATCACATTTAATTGTCTTTTTTTTCTTAGTCTTCTCCAATCTGGGTCAGTTCTTCAATCTTTCTTTGTTTTATGACCTTTATACTTTTCTTAAAAAAACAAAGAAAATTTTATTATGAAAATTTTCAAACATAAAAAGTTTGCTCAACCCACCACCCAGCTTCAACCATTATTAATTTATCATAAATCTTATTTCATCTATACCTCCTATCCCTTGTCTCCTTGAACATTTTGAAGCAAACCTCAAACATTGTATCTTTTCATCTAGAAATATATCCATATGTAATCTCCTAAAGATAAAAATACCTTAAAAATTACCATGTTGGTATTATCACATGTGAATATATTTTTTAATTTATACTTTTTAATTTTTAAAATTTTTCAAATGTAATTTTTTATTTTTATTTATTTATTTTTTAAATTTTTAAGTTATTATGTGCATGTAATAGTTGTCTCCATAGGGTACATGTGATGTTTTGATACGGGCATACAATGCGAATTAATCAAATCAGGGTAATTGTATCCATCATCTCAGGCATTTATCATTTCTCTGTGTTAGAAACATTCCAATTCCACTCTTTTAGTTATTTTAAAGTATACCCTAACTTATTGTTAATTATAGTCACTTTATTGTGCTGTCAAATATTATTCATTCTTTGTAATTATCTAACTATATTTTTGCACCCATGAACCATTCCCACCTTATCCCCTCTCCTTGCTACCTCTTCCAGTCTCTGGTAACCATCACTCTACTCTGTCTCCATGAGATCAATTGTTTTTAATATTTAGCTCCCACATACGAGTGAGAACATTTGTCTTTCTGTGCTTGGCTTATATACTTTTGAAGAGTATAATGCAGTTATTTTGTAGAAAGTCCCTTAATTGGTTTTATCTGAAGTGCTCTTATTATTAGATCAAGGTTATACATTTTTGGCAAGAAATTTCAGAAGTGATTTTGGATCTTCTTGGTATATCGTAGCAGGAGGTACATGATGTTAACATGTTGTATTACTGGTGATTTTAACTTTGATCACTTGGTTAAGATGATATCTTCTAAGTTATTCTCTATAAAATTGCTGGGGTTTTTTTTAGTAATTAAAAAGTAGATTGTGAGAAGGTATTTTGAGACTGTATTAGTTTCCTTTGGCTCCTGTGAAAACTCAACACAAACTTGGTGGCTTAAAACAAAAGAACTTTATTCTCTCACGGTTCTGGAAGCCAGAAGTCCAAAATTGGTATCATTGAACTGAAATAAAAGTGCCACAAGGCTGTGCTCCCTCTGGAGGCCCTAGAAATGAATCCCCTTTCTCACATGTTCCAGCATCTCAAGTTGCATTCTTTTTATTCCTTGGCTCATGGCCATTTCTCCATCTTCAAAGCTAGTGGTGTAACATCTCCTCTCTCTGACTCTGATTTTCCCCTTCCATTACCTAATCTTCTGTGTACTCCTCTCTTAAAATGAAACCTGTGTTTCCATTCAAGGCCCACCCAGACAATCCAAAATAATCTCCCCATCTCAAGATCCTTAATTTAATTACATCTTTAAAGTCTTTGCCATATAAAATAACATTCACAGGTTCCAGGGATTAGAATGTGTTATCTTTTGAGGAAGGCATTTTCTAGAATACCACAGAAATGATGCAAATATTCTGATTTTTATTATACTTTTGCCCACTAATTCTAGCATCTGTCCAGGATTCTTGCCTGAAACAATTATTTGGCATTTTGCTTCTATTTTTCCCATTTCTAGATTGATTGACTAAAATTCTATTGTAAGAGTTGTCTCTTCTCCTCAATTTATTTATTTATTCAATTGTTTGTTTATATCACTGTGGACCAATGGATATTTATTTTATCTTATGGTTATAATCCATTGTAGCCATTATTTTTTGCTCAAATTTTCATGGATTTGGCTACCAGGGGCTTTTTCAAGATGACTATATCCTTTCAATAAGCTTTTACATTTTTGTGAACACTTTCTTAACTTTCTGTGAATACAAGATGTTTAGGATCATGTTGTATTTTTCCTGCCATAGCTCTGCAATTAATCATTTCTCCAAAAGCCACTGTTCCTTTTACTGGAGAATGGTATTTAGAAACCAAGATCTGGGTGCTACATGTGCTCATTGTTACTAGAGTGTCACCACTACTAGGTCCTCTCAGAAGACTAGGGAAGAAATACGTGTATATATACACATGCACATGCACACACATACACACACACAGACATGTTTATTTCTATATTTATCTATCTGGATATATTTTTACATGTGCCAATTCCAGGCCAAGCCTTTAAGAGGTCTGGCATCTTCCTCTTTTGCTCTTGGAAATCAACTACCATGCTAGAAGTCTGACTATCATCCTCTGAGAAAGCCCAAACCGGCCATGTAGAGAGGGAGGGGAGCACTTGGGGGAGCACCAATATGCCAAACATATGAGTGAAGCTTTCTTGGATCTTCAGCCCCGCTCAGCCACCAAGTGAGTACAACTAATTGAGTGACTCCAGCCAATGCCACACAGAGCAGAACTGCCTAGCTGAACCTGGACCAAATTTCTAATCCACATAACCTGATGTTTTAATCCATTACATTTTGATAGTTTGTTATATAGCAATACATAATTAAATGCTTAACTCAGAGAAAGACTTCAATGAATATTTGATCGTTGTAATTTGATGAGTAGTTTTTGAGGAATTGTGGCTTACTAAAATAGGAAATAATATGTTATGGCTTATTAACTAATTTTTTATTGAATGAAGGCAACCAAAACCTACTTTGGTTGAAAGTTTTCCTAAAATGAATTGGCCTTCTAAAATGAATTACCACTTAAGGAATGGAGAACGTTGAATTATTTTGATGGTCCAGCACCTCAGGCTCAACATTTGCACCAGATGAAAATGATTTCCCATCCTCAGATAAAACTGAGGATGCTTATGATTGGAAATAGTCTCTTTCCTATCTGGGAGGGGTTTAAACTTAGGAAGAGTGCAACTTGCTGAGTGGTTTCTGTGGTAGGCAGCTGCCAGAGAGCCTCCTAGCCCCAGCGAGCCTCACCCCCTGGTATTCACATCTTTCAATTATTTCCGCTTTGTCAAGCCTTGTGTGGAGGCATCATGAAGGGACACTGTCATCTGCTGTATGTTGATCTCTTTGGGGGAAGCTCAAGATAGAAATTACAGCAGTAATGGTAGAGCTGGTGGTGGAGGGTGTGGAACACAAATATTAATACTAACGAGAAACTTTAACAAGGAACTCCCAGAATAACCTCTATGCTGTAAGCCTTCTCTGGGATGAGGGTGACAAATTTTTTCCCTTGTGGGACATTTGACAATGTCTAGGGATATATTTGGTTCTCATATCTGGGGGAAGCACGGTGATGGAGGGTGTGAGGTAGGGGCTTTGCTACTGGTATCTAGTGATTAGAGTCCGGGGATACTAATAAATATCCCACAATGCACAGTACAACCCCCACAAGAAAAACTTATTCAGCCTAAAATGTCACTAGTGCTGCTGTTGAGGAATAATATTCTAGAGGAAGCTAATACTTGAGGTGGAAGAACAAGTGCCTGACTGGTCACTTCTATGTTTTTTTGTTTGTTTGTTTGTTTTTACATTATATACGTTTAGTGGAGGAGAGTGTTGGATAGATAAAGCCCACGAATGGTTTCTTGAAGTAAATTCTTATTTTTACTTCTTGTGAAATTCTTGTTTTGACTTCTTGCAATAAATATATTTCTAAAGTGGAGAGAGCAAGACATTCTAGTTAATGGGGGGGGGGTCCTCTCCTCATTAATTGTTCTCCACATTTGCAGTTACGTTAAGGGCATAAATCAAACTACAGGAAAGATCGTAGTTCTTATATAATCAGAGAACCGCTGTAACTTGTCCAAGTGACACCGGCCAGGCCACATCCCCCTTCAGGGCCATGGTTTTGTCTGTAGAGTTAGATAGGGCTCTGACAAGATAATTTCTGAGATACTTATTTAGAGTTCTTCCATTCTATGATTCTTTCATACTGTGGATACACAGAGAATGTCATAAAATGAGATAAAATTGATGGACAATGTTTTGAATGATGACATTTAAAGGAGAAAGATACTTTAAATAAGGAATTAACAGTACCCCTGCCGGGTGTCTGGCAATTCAGAACTTTAGGGAAGTAGAGTGTTTACAAATTTAACAAATATAAAGTGGGATAATCCATACATTCCCTGGAAGGTCTTCTCTTTGATGTATACACTCTGCAGATGTCTGCTCTGGGGAAAAAGTGAGGCCAATTGAGGCAGAACTGTTGAGCATGAAGGGTCTCAGTTCAGGGCAGGCTGATTGGGTTGCAGCTGCAACCTCAACAGAACCCAGCAGACCCTTTGATCAGCATGTACTAGAAAAGTCCCCTTTCCCCCAGAAAATCTGCAGACCTGGAAGTCATAGGGTCTTCTCTATAGTGTGGGGCCTTTGCAAGGGATATGAGGACATGAAAAAGAGGATAAATGCATGTGCGAAACATTAGTCAACATTTGCAATTCTGTCCAATTGTTCTAACAAGGTCAAAGTGAGAACCAAAAAAACTTACCAAGCTTACCACTGGAAAAAATTACCCAGTCGAAGGAAATGATATTTTAAAGAATTGAATAGAAAAAAATACTTAAAGGTCATAGATAGAATTTAAGCTTAGACAACAACTTTTTCTTGGCCCTAATTGTCAACTCTATAGACCTAAGCAAGTTACACCTAGAAGATACGCAACAGGAAGGGCATCTGGCAACCAGACTTCTGCACTGGTTTGTTGATTTTACTGCACTATCAGGACATGGCCAGGCTCCCAGGTCCACCCGTTCCGCGTCCACATTCTTTTCCATGTCCACAGCCACCATTTTAACCCCCACGCCCTTCTTGCTTCCTCTCCTTCTCATCTTCTGTCATGCCTGTTCTTTCTTCCAAATCCAGCTTTCCTCCAAATCCAGCTGTCTAGTGATCCTTTTAAAAATTCACTCCATCCATTCTGATTATAACTGATTACTCTTTTAGTCTGCTTAATACTTATGCCTGACTTCATTTTGCCATTGACAGCACTGTTGATGATCTTGTGTTTGCTAAGCTTTGGACATCCAGAGAGGATTAGGACAAGGAACTCGACATCAAGAAACTTAAAACCAAGCTGGAGAGGCAAGACACTTACATAAACTTGATGCATAATAACTCATGCGACTACATAAGAAATACCAGGGCTACTGGAGTTCAGAGATGGGAGCAACTCTGTAATCTGGTGCATTTAGCAAAGCAATTATGTAGGAAATAAGCCTTCATCTTCAAAGAAAATTAAGACTTACATAAGTGGAGGCAGGAAGAGTATTACATGCAGGGATGAGCAAGCCATGGAGGCAGGAAAGGCATTAGCATGTTTGGAAATAGAAAAATTAAGTAAACAAATTTAGTTAAAGAGCATTCGAGTAGTGAAAGAGGGCTACTATATTGGCGATAGATTGGAAGACTGGGAAGAAGCAGATTTCAGAGGACAGTTGGGAGTCTTGAAAGTCAAGAGATTAATTTTTCTGTAGGCACTGTGATGTCATTGTAGATTTTCCACCAAGGAAATGACACACTTAAAGCTATGCATTGGGAAGGCCCTGACGGTTGTGTTCAGAGTAGACTGCAATGGAGAAGGACTGGATCCCAAAGA
This sequence comes from Indri indri, assembly GCA_004363605.1. Lineage (NCBI taxonomy): Eukaryota > Metazoa > Chordata > Mammalia > Primates > Indriidae > Indri > Indri indri. The sequence goes on along the minus strand of RJWJ010005667.1, from coordinate 21,967 downwards.
ACCACTGTCATAATCTGACCATGAGACAGTAAGGGCCTAGATGAGAGGCAGTAGTCTTTATTTATTTATTTATTTATTTATTTATTTATTTATTTATTTATTATTCCATGGTATTGTGAGGGTACAAACACTACAGTTACACTTTATGTCTTTGCCTTACCCAAGTGCGGGTTAAAGGCAGTAGTCTTGAATGCCGCTTTATACATTTTGTTCTATCTATGTTGTGTTAGCTTAACTAGATTATAAATGTCTAATAAGCCAGAGATATTTTCTCTCTAGTTTTATATCATGTCCCTTCTTGCCTATACAGTGCTTGGATTAAGTTGGTGAGTAACTATTGTTGTTATCACTCTAAATTTTCATCAGGCTGAGCTGTTCCAAATGAGTTATAAACATATAGCACTGATGTGAGCATGTAAGAATGTGTGATATACAAAGTATTCTCTGTATAATATATTCTCTAGGGCCAAGGGTACTGAGCCACTTAGGTCAGCTCAAGCTGTGAGTCCTAAGAATTGTGCTGGAAGATGGAGCAGGATCCTGAGAAGCCTCTGCCACACTTTTAGTGCTCTAGAAACTTACCACCTCATCAGGCTTCAAGATTCATCTTCTCTGGAAGAATATATTTGTACAAGGTCATGGTAGTGGTTACGGTTAGCACATGGGAGAAATTGACGCTAAGTCTGAAAAACTCTGAGGCCATCTGTCTGCCTGGTCCATGGAAAGTATCAGTCCCTATTATAAATTTAGGCTGAGCCCATATGCCAATCTGCAAAACAGCACTATAGTTAATTATGGGATTCTCCCTGGTCAGTTTAGTCATGGCCAATTAAAATGGCTATAGCAATTTCCCTGGACCCTGAATTCTAGATTGCCTTTTCTCCTATTTAACACTTTACTGTTCACATGTTTTATTTCTGAGATAGATTGGAAATTTCAGAAGGGTACAGTTTGTGTCTTACACTTCTTTTGTATTCTGCTTAACACCTGGCAAAAATAGAAAATGAGTTAGTGCTCAGTAAATGGTTGTTGAATTGGACTGTTGAGATAACTCACACTCTGAGAAATCTGAAAGACTAGCTATTCTTTTAAATTCATTCTTTTGTGGTGAAGAGGCACTTCTAGATTCAGTCTGAAAGTCTTGAGGATGTGTTAGAAATAGTTCCATATTGCTTAAAGTTTAAGAAGGGGCAGAAAGAAAGAATGTAAATGAAATAGCACCCAGTTGTTCAGTTCTACCCATGGCCTGGATGACGCCCTATCTTTTATCCCAGGCCAATTCCTGTAACTGCTCATTTTACCTCCTGTCCACAACACAGGTGGAGCCCCCGACTTGTTCTTAAGCACCATTTTAAGCAGCCACTAGAACTCAAGCTGAAGTGACACCCCAAAAAATTAAAATGTATTCATCAAGACCTTTGAGGCAATAACCAGTTGTATCTTTGGAAAAGCTTCCTATAAGACTGTAAGGTAATCATAATGTGGACAATAATACTTATAAAAGGTAATCTTTACTGGGTATTTAAATCTTTCCCTGTATCCATTTCATCTCAAAGACAAGCCTGTGACAGTCAAATTGTTCCAATTTTCCTTGCAGTGATGATTTTAGCATGGGTACGTGACCTAATTCTGGCCCAAGGGATGAGGAAAGCCTACTGGAAAGCTTCTGGGAAAGTTTGCCTCGCCCTTTCTTAATGAATATGAACAAGAAATAATGCCATGAGTGGCCTTAATGTTGTTGATGGGCAGCTATGATGTGACCAAGACAGGAAGCAGCTTTGCGATGAAATCAATGCCAAGACTAGCATACAAGAGAGGGGAAAAAAGGTCTTTGACAACCCATCAAATTGTCAATTATATCATGTTGGAAGCCTGCTTTTCTGGATTTCAACTTACATGAAACATACACTTACTTATCGTTTTAGCCACTTTGAGTTACTGTTTCTTGTTGCTTTCAGCCATAATGCCTCTAGGCAGCGGAATTTCTTAACTTTGTAGAGACTATCTCAATTAATCCTCATAATAACTCTGTAAGGTCAACACAGTCTTCATCCCCATTTCTCAGATGGGCAAATTGAGAATTAGATTGTTTAGGTAACTTTCCTAAAGTCATAGAGCTGTGAGTGCTGGAGCTGTCATTTGTACTTAGGAAGTCTGGCTCGAGAACCCATACTCTTAAACATTGCTCTCAAACCAACACTCTTACAGCTGTCTGTCAATTGATTCTGTAGAAAGAACAGAAGGATAATACCAGGGAATATACAGGGTAGGCATGCTGAAGTTTCTAGAAAGTCTTTAAATAGATTAAAGGAAAGGGCATTTTGTGTCTACACCAAGTCAAAGACATAACTAAAGGTGTGAATGCCACCCATGACTTAGAAGTCTATGTATGGAAAGCATTTAATTTGGCTTCTTTCCTTCTGGCTGCTTAGAGCTATATTTTAGAAGGAAGGAAAGCTTCACCACTGTAAATCAGAGGTTCTCTGAATTCCACATAGATTGTCTCAAGCCCGTGGAAGGTGGGGTTGGTAAAGCCCTTTGGGGTGTGTTAGCGAATCACCACACTGAATGGATTTGTACGTGTGCATCCCTCCCAGGGCTGCCACACTTGACAAATTCTCCTCAGTGCCACAGTTCCCACTGTGAACAGGCACTGCCTGTGCAGCCACGGCTCCTGGAGGGGTCAGTGCAGCCTGGAGCCATTCCAGGATTCCACACAGTCAGCCTTCTAATTTCCCCTGGGATCAGCCATTCCTTTTTTTTGTGACAGTACCATTCTCTAGAATTCATAAAAGCTTTTTCTCTTTTTCAATATACACAGGCGTTTTTTTTTTTTTTTTGACCTTTTTTACTTAGAGTCTGGATAACATTCACAAAGATTTAAAGCTGAGATCTACTTGGTTTTATTTTTTTAAAGGAATGTCTCCCTTTTGTGTATTGATCACTTTAACCCTCTTGAAACTTCCTTCAGCAAAAGGATGTGCTCAGATGAAAAGGTTTCTTTTGAAATATGGCTTATAATCAAAACTTCAAACTTTCTTTAGATGAAATGTAATAAACAATTTAGCAAGAGCTTCCTAAAAACATCTTTCATGTTATAGCCAAATGTGTATTTGTGTGCTTGCTCAAAATTACATATGATTTCGAGGTTCGTCATCATTAGATATTTTCCCCCAAATCATTAGCAAATGGATTCTAAGCATTTTGACAAGACTTTTTTAGATTTAAGCTGTGTAAAAATAATTTTGACATATTTTTTAGTTTTTCGATAATGTGCTGCAGGTCAGTAATGTATACTCATTGAGCGGGGAGTGTGTGTGAGTAGAGTTTTTCTCAACACATAAACCTCTTCTTTTTACAAACATTTCAAACCTAGCTCGCATCCGAAAACCACATAGTCCAAACTTGTGAAACCAAAATGACAGGAACTTCTCTAGATAGGGAATTTACTTCACTGTGAAAGAGCCTTAGTAGTTTTTTGTTTGTTTCTTTTGTTTTGTTTTGTTTTTGAAGCTTAACCTATATACACCAAGAGCTGACAATTGGTAGAAACTAGGCTTTAAGATTTTTGCTTCTGAAAATAAATGTCTAGCTGAGTTATTAGATACTTGAGGATTTACTTCATATGCTGCTGAATCTTCTTCGGTTTTACATTTCTGGAATACACTCATCACATTAAATTGTTTCTGCACATGTGCATGTCATATATTCTGAAAATACATGGTGGAAAACACAGACATGATGAAAACAGTGAAGTTCTAAACAAAGCTCCGGCGTTGCACTGTCCTCCCAGATAAATGGCAATTCTGTTCTTCTCTCCTCCACTTTGGTTTATTCCCTCTTCTAAGGGCCCCAAGTGCTTCCTGCAACTTTCTCAGTAATGGAAAGTCTCCTATTTCTCTTTCCTTTCTGCTGGGGACTACATATATCTTTTTTATTGTTTCTTCTTTTTTTAAAAAAAAATAAATGGAGTAGGGTGGGGGTTGGGATTGAATTTTAATTTACAACAGTCCTGTTTATTTTTTAACCTCTGATTTTTCCCTATTTATAGATTCCTATTCTTGTTTTATTGGCGTCATCTTGTTTTAAATCTCTTTGAAAATGTTAATGGAAAGTTTTTCTTTTTCAAAAATATTATCATCTGTTCTCTAATTATTTCTGTTTTCTCTGGTGTCATTTTTTCCTGTGTATATCTCTGTCATGCTGTGGGTTTTCCACAATAGAATGGTGATCCTTGGTAGTCTATTCACATTTAAGAATGGAGCAATGGTGGCCTGTTTGGTCTTCCTCAGTAGGCAGGGCTGATTGCATGGGAGGCTTTACTTTAGGGTGTGCACATGAGGAGCAAACTATTGTGTTAGAAGACCCTAGACACCATGTTTTGGAATATTTCGCTCTTGGGCACCAGTGTCCACATTAGCTGCCCCAGTTCTCCCCAGACAGGTTTTGTTTTGATTGTTTAGAGAGGAAGCCCACTATTTTTCACCTGGAAGGTAAATACGCTTTTAGGGATCATTCTGTGTGTAAATGTGTGGATGGGTGAGTGTGGTGAAATCAATTGTGGCTCTACAGACTGTCACTTACTCCCTTATTGTCAATTCTAGGCTGTGCTCGCCAGGAAGGTCAACAGGCTTTTCCAGAATAACCCCCACCACCCCTCGCCACACACACACACACACACACACACACCTGAGAACGAAACTTTCTCAACCTTACTGTCTGAACTACCACTCGTCTGACCCTTTTACATCTTTCAGAAATTTTGGAATTTTCTTGTCAGCTGATGATTTCCATCGTGTCCTGTCTGTCATTGTTTTTCTAATGACTTTTGATTTATTTATTATAATTTAAAAATTATTTATTAGGCAAAATGTGCGCACTCGTTATCCAGCTTCAGCAATGATCAATATTTTGTGAATGTTTTATCCATCCCCTTACTTTCTTTTCTTGAAATATTCAGGAGCAAATCCAGACATTGTATCATTTATCCCACGCATACCTCAGCACATATTTCTAACTCAGAAATACATACATGCATGAGTTCTCACACCGAACAAGAGCAACAAATTCTTAATATTATGTCACACGCAAATGTTAGTCAAATTGCTTCAATTGTCCCAAAAGTGACATTTTCCAGTTTGAATTGTTTGAATGGAGGTCCAATCATGGTCCACACAATGTCTTCCATGGTTACATTTCTCAAGTTTCTTTAATTTTGTAACAGTTCTTCCTTTTGGGCATTTTTTCTGTATTAAATTTACCTGCTTTGTTGTGGTAACAAATGACCCCTAAATCTCAATGGGTTTAACAAAAAAGGTTAAAAGTTTTAATTTCTGTATCATATTGCACATTGCGTGTAGTTTGGCAGTGGCTCAGCCTCTCTCCGTGTGTCTTCTTATTATGGCTCCCAGGCTATTTGTGGCAGAACGTTCTTGTGGCAGAAGTAAAGGGGCAAGAAGGTTGGAGATGGAGTAGTCAACACAGCTTTGTTTGGACATGGCAGAGTCTCTTCTGCTTCCTTGCCACTGGTCAAACAAGTCATGAACCCCAGCCAACATCAATGGGCAGGAATAAATTCTGTTCCATGAGCGAACAGCCAGCCAAGGGGCAGTAGATGTGCATGTACAATCTTACAGGAAGAGGGAGTGAATGATTAAGCAATAATATAATCCATTGCCCATGCTTTTGATCAACTAGAGAAACTAGGACATTTGTTCAACAGATGTCACACATTCTGAATTTGACTGCTGCTTTGTGGTATTGTTTGACTTATGCCTTTATGCCCCATATTTCCTGGAAACTGATATTTACATCTGAAGGAGTGATTGGATTTGCATTTATTTATTTATTATTTTAGGCAAGTTTACTTCATAGGTCATGCTGTGTACTCCCTGTTGCACCTCCTCTGAAGGCAAAAGCACAGCATAGCTGATTAACCCATTTTTTAAGTTTCATCGATGGGCTCAGTTGATACCAGCCTGATCCCTCCATTGTCAAGTCCTCCATCTACCCTTAATCTTAAGGTCTCAGCACCCATTGATGATTACTGCTCACATCATTGTTTCATCAGGGACTGCAAAATGATGATTTTTTTCTAATTCTACCAACTATGTTTATTCATTAGGTAAGAGCTATCATGAGTTGTGATCAAATTGCTATGTGGAATGACAGCTACAATATTTGTTGTATATTTTTGGATCTGAGTAAAATTTCAGTTGAAAAAAATTATTAAAGACAGTTTAGAAATCACTGGGCCAGAGAAACTCTTGAGCACCTTCCAGCTCTAATGGTTTATGATTCAGTGACCTGTGCTGAATTAATGTTTCATGACAGAAAAAAGGCGTACAGCTGACCGAGAGAAGTTCTGTGGTGAGTGTGTGAAAGTAGCCAGTTAGACTTGTCCACTGGTCCAAAAGAGCCTGGATTATGATGGAGCTGTGGAGGATGCCCTGGGCAACAGCTTCTTGTAAGGTAAAAAGAGAATAACCCTCAAGCCACAGGACCTTGGAAGCTATGCAGGATGATTATGAGGCCGGTTGTACAAGTATGTGTACCTCACAGCAACGTAGAATATTAAACTAAATTATAATATTAAATGTTACAAAGCATAACAAAACATAACTTCTACCTTCTCCTTCCCAGCTCATCCCCCACTCTGAGACCTGCGGATTCTTCTAAAGTACCCTGCGACTGTCCTCATGTTCTCATGGGTAACACGTTTTCCCCTGTTCTCAGAAACATGGAGGCACCCATCAATCACCTCTTCTCATCTCCCATCACCAAAGCCTCAGCTGCTTCAAAACCATAACCTTCCACTGCTGTCCCACACAGCTCCTCTATGTTCCCTGATGTGCTAAAGCAGCTCCCACTCCCTTTAAAGTGGGAAGAATTCCTCTTCTTCATATTTGTGTTCCATTTCACAATGTGAATAGAAAAGCGATTCTCCTGGGCACTCAGTGATTTACAGAGATTTTAGTGAAACATCTCTCTCAAGTTGAACTCACTGCCTTCTCTCTTAAGACTCAGGCCCATGTTTATGGGGCCTGGGAGAATAGATCATCTGAACAACAGCCACTTTATTGCTTATCACATGCTCTTTTTATTGCTTTGGCTGGGAGATGGAGGTGGCCCCACATCCTGATATAAAAGAGAACATTGTTAGGCCCTTTCTGAACATGATAGTTGCATGCCAAGTAAAGCAGCAGGCTGAGAGATAACCCTAGATCTCTTTTGCAGATCTCAAGCACAGTGGCATCCTTCCCCATGGTGAAGTTGACACTGGCTTCCACCAAGTACAGTGGTTCTAGAGAGAGTCAAGATGAAACCCTGTTGATAGAAGGATTGTGTTTATCCCAAAGTCCTTGCTCCCTCAGGGAAAGCAGACTACAGAAGGAACAGCAGGACAAACTTAAGGGTAAGCCCTGGAAAGCGGCAAAATCTAAGGCAACATTAATGACTAGTATAGTAAAACTGCACATGCAAAAGCCATCACAGAGGAAAAGGGTCATTTGGTTTGCTAAGTAAATCAACACTGGCTCTAATTGTTGTCTAAATCCCTGAGAAATGGCCCCTTTCTCACACCTTTGCTTGCTTTCTAGTTTCCTTTTAGAGAAGTCTTGGAGGTTATGAAATGTTCTTGTTATAGATGAGGACAACTCACTAGATCTGGCACAAACAGGAAGGTCTCCCATTGCCCTCCAGGCATCAGAAGATGATCCATTGGCCTGCAAATTATGGAGGGAAAATTCATTAATTTATGAAGGTTTTGAAATATCAAGCACTAAAGTTGAAGTTCTTGAAGTCTGGCCAATATAAACAATTTTACGTAAAGCTCTGTTTGCTCCTATTCAGAAGCAGTCAAAATGACCCAGTTGCTCTGTGGAGCATGGGGCTCTGGTGTCTATCATCAACTGATTGGATTTCTTTATGGTCAGGTTATAAAGAAGATCGTCTTAGCTACTTCCTGCTATAAAATTTTATTCTTTTTTCTGCCTATGCAAGGCAATACTCAATGGTCCCTGTAGAATGTGTATTATTTGTAGCACACATCAAGGGTGTGTGTGTGTGTGTGTGTGTGTGTGTGTGCTCTCAAGATCCCCACTGTCATTAACAAAGAAGAGTATAGATACGCTCACTGCTGGAACTCACAACAAAGCTCTTCGACTGATACACTAGGTGCGTGTGATGTCTGCTACCCATTGAATTCAGGTTAAAGTTAAAAGTAATAAAAATGCTACAGGTGAGCATTGGCCTTTCCGAAATTGCATAAATTTAGTTGATGAAACAAAACAATGAATGCATCATGAATTTCTTGATTCTATTTTTACAGTAGAGAACAAGAGGTGATCAGAATTGGTATTTTATAAGGTTAAATCAGATTCATATTATTTTATTCCTTCTAGAATCAGCACTTTGTTCTTGGTTATTTCTTAGAATGATTCCCTATGTTTTGGGAGCTCAAACATTAATCCCATATCTATCTATTCCTTTGTTTAATCTTGAAAACTTTTCTACGCTCCTGGTATATGAGGATCAGCCTGCTTTTCTTTCTCCTTCTTCATAGAGCTTTTACTGCCCTAGTATTTGGCTCTGACAACAGGGTGCCCAGTGTTTGATAGAAAATTGTCTTCATAATTCACTCCCCGAGTCTCCTCTTATGGTTCAGTTGTCCTGCCTAACAGAAAGAAAAAGATTAAACCAAGCCAATAAGAACTGGATGTTCCTGACTTAAGTTTGTGTGGTCAGTTCACCAGGATTCACCATGTTTTCTTTTTAATAATACAAGCTTGTTAATTAGGTATCTGTCCAGCTCACGAGATGTGAGATGCAAGAGGTGACGACCTTTCCCATGCATATTTGGAATAAAAAACCACATGCCTCTGTTGGTTTGGGACACTGGCCCCAGTAACTCAGCTGCTATTTATTCCTATAGTATACCTTCATGAGCGACTTTGAGAATCTTCAGGGCTGGAGAATGGGAAGCAACAACTAAATTGGGTCTCTTCGAGTCTTTCTTTTATTTGATGCATAGGTAGCCTTACATGGAACTTAATAGCATGGCCCTGGAGTCCAAGAGCCTAAGGTCAGATTTTTCCTCTGATCCACACCCTGTATGAATTTAGAAAAGTTTCTGAACCTCTCTATATCAGTTTCACCTGTAGTAAAGATATAGCATATCTATTTATCTCATAGACTTGTCCTGATGATTAAGTGAGATAATGCTTACAAAATTCTTAGTACAGAGTAAGACCTTGTTAAATGTTGGATGCTATAATTGTTGTAAATGATGTTAAATTGGCCCTCTAGAATTTAATAGTGGAACTCTCCAAGATATACTTTACCTGTTTTAATGTTTCAGAATGTAATTGCTTCGAATGAATTTTTTAATGTGACCTGTGCTTAACTTCCCATATATTTTACTGTAAGTATAAGCAGTTGATGTAGCTCTCTCTCAGTACTGACAGATCAGACAAAACTTGTCTACCTACTTCAGGGTGTATCCCATTGAACTGGCACCCAATTGCAGGAGCAGGATACACAACCACAGACAGGGTCTCCAGTAAATTTAGTTGCCAGAAGCTTAAATAACAGAAACATTCTGCAATGCCAAGTTTGTTCCAGAAAGATGAATACTATGATCATAGCTCATAAAATCCAACTGTACTTTCACATTCTCTCTTGTAAGACTAGTAAAAAAAAAAAAAATCTGAATGTCAAGGAATCTCCATCCAAGACAAGATTTATGTTCAGATTTCCTGACATTTGGTGCTTTTACTGAGATCAGGCTCATTCCAAGGTGTTTATGCTTGAAGAGCCCACTGGAAAACTTCCCAAGCCAGCAACAGAAGACTGCTACCTGGCTGGTCCTCTCCTGGTTTGCTGGCATAGTCAGAGAAAAGGCGTCAGGAACCTTCAACAGACTGTTTGTCTCCCTGTCAGGATTTGCATCAACATTAACTGTTTGTAGTTTATGATTGACAATTACACTCTAGGCTTCCAGACTCAAATATGTTTCCTTTGTCCATAACCTTCTGGTGAGGGAACAAATGCTTTCAGATCCCTCAAGAAACAGGGTGTTCCTTTATGACTGTGCTTCCCTGAGCTCAGTGGACTGCTGCAGGAATTCTGGATGCCATTACGATGGGGCTGGGAGATGCACCTTAGCTTGACCCTATCCTCACATGTTCATATCTAGCCCACTTTTTCTGAGTGCTGAATGTTGGGATCGGGAGGGTTTGTGAAAGGAATAACTTCTTTCTGCATTTTTGAAGCAGAAGTCACAGCGACCTGCTGAGAATACAAGAATGGCCATAGCAATTTAGAATAGAAGAGACATGGCAGCCACCTCTTCCTTGGTGGAAGGAATGGGGAAAGGAATGTCAGCTCCAAGGGAGAAAAAGGGAGACTGGTTATTCTAAAGAGTGCTATGGAGTCACTGACAGTGTGGGTGAGCAGGAGGAGAGGAGACGTCCAGGGATGAGAGAGATATCAAGTAGGACTGCTGTTTGCTTCATGGTTTGTTGTTTGTTAATCTGAACTCTTATTTTCTGCCCCAAAGGGAATCTTTCATAGCCTGGTGGTTGGGAACAGAGCCTTGGTGTCAGAAACACTTGAGGAAGAGTTCTGACCCTCATAAAAAGTACACCTTTGTCAAGTTGCCTGACCTCTTTAAACCTTAGTTTCCTCAATGTTAGAGATGATAACTCCTGTTATATAAATTAAATGAAAAGTAAACATCAAAGTACCTAAAATGGCATCTGCCAAGTAATTTGGTGACACTAAAGGGCAGCTAGTGGGAGTGACGGTGGTGGTGGTGTTGGTAGTAGTGATGGTGTTGAGGGTGGTGGTAGTGGTGGTAGCACAAACGGAGGAAGGGGCAGAAATTCACATAGGCTCTGGCTTTTTCACCACATGATTCAATAGTCTTCGAAGGGCGCCACAGCAGATGTACTGACTTGGAGAGAAATCAAAGATTGTTGGCCTCACCTCTCTATTGCCTCTTCGAAAGTACATTTTTCCATCACTTCTGCCTGCTTTTAATGGAACCAGACTTACAAATGGAAAAAATAAAACGGGCCCATATTTCTGACACCTGCTTCACCTGAGCTCCTCAGAGACTTGGCAGTGAAGATTTCCCAAGGGCCCTGGTAGAGACTAGCCTATGAGTCTTCCTCTTTGGGGACCCCTGTTCCCTTTCCTGGATCTCCAGCCAGACAGACCAGGTGGTTTTTCATGCCCTCAGACTGAGGCTGGATTCAACCTCAGCCCTTAAAGGGAAAGGTACCATTTCCTTTCTCTAATACCCTGGAGCCAGCCTTCATCCTGTGATTGGCCTTCTCCCAGAATGACTCATCAACCCAGAGTTTGTCCTTGTGCTGACCCCTGATGTCTTCCTGAGACGGGGTGAGACCTGCTGGGAGGAAAGGCAATCATTATATCATCCCCAAACTGAGGCCACATAAACACTTCCCCTCTCTAATGAATGGGCTCCAAAGGGCAGGCTGACTTGTCTTGGTGTGGCCCTCCCAGGCCAAGGGTGTGGATGAGAATTTAAGCTAATGTTGGTGTTGGGAACATTTAGATATCAATTTCCCAACTTTTTCATTAACAGATTGTTAATGCTCTTGTGGAAGGATTACCTTTTTTTTCCTTTTAAGAGACTTTACAGAAGCAGAATAAGAAACCACTCTACTGACAGTGTCCTGCCTGAAAAGTGTCAGTGTATCATATGCTGTGGAGGCCCAGGATACATGAAGATAAGTATAAAGGAATATGGAGAAATAGTCATGCTTTTAAATGAGGCAAAATAGTGCAACAGCTAAGACAATGCATGATAGAGTAAGACAGACATGGGCTTAAATTGTGACTATGAACATGCTACTTCATTTTCTAGGCCTCAATTTCCTCATGGGTAAAATGGGGGTATTGATAGTACCTACCTCATAGGTAGTATGTTAGACAAGACTATTATATGCTTAGCACTGTGCCTGGTACAAAGCTGATGCTGAATGCATGGTAGGATGTGGTAGGGACCATTAATGGGAGATAAGCACTGTGCCTTGGAGCTCTAAGAAAAGAGTACTAAGAGACTGTTAGTATGAATGCCTAGACTAATGGTATTCACAAGATAGCATTTAGTCTGGGCCTTCAAAAAGAGTATGGTTTCCACAGTGGCTGAAGAAATGTCATGGGCAGAGAATGAACACAGAGCTGTCAAAGGTAGATTCATTAAGCAATGAGTCACTTAGCAAGCAAAGTGCAGGTGTATGGGTAGAGCAGTGAATGAAAAAATGAACTGGATGAAAATGTTGGAGGGCTTAACTAGCATACCAACGAATTTTTCTATAAAGAGATGTCTCCATAGTGGTCCGTTCTCCCTAACCTGCTAGCAAACCAATTCCCAGAATTATTAACTCCAACAGGCAGGAGAATTCAGAGATACTCATACTGATATGCAGTGGGTATCCCAGCATATGCCTAAGGTTATTTCCACCACTGGAATCCAGACCTACTGACAGGTCTGAACTATTGGAAGGACAGGGCCAGAAAGGTCTATTTAGTGAGAAATTGGGGAGCCAACAGGGAGAATAACCATTCCAGGAACTTGACTCTTGGTCAAAGCTGTCAGCCTGAGAAAGTGGGAGCAATTCTGAATCCACGGAATCTCCTACTTCAGTCTCCCTTGGACCTACACCTGAATCTTGTATTAAATAAAGGTCCTGTAAACAGAAAATAGCAGAAAGTTCTAAGTAAATGGAATAGCACCTTTGAGGACCTCAAGATGGGAAAAAGGACCGGTATGACTTGGGTATAATCGTGGCTGGGAGAGTGGCATACTGTGAATTTGAAGAGCTAGGCAAAGGCCAGATGATAAAGAACAGTCTAAGTACTGGAAACAGTTTGATTTTATTTCTAAATAAAATGGGAAGTTATCAAGTGGAATTTAAGCACTGAGTGACATGATCTGGCTTATGAGTTATGAACACAATGCTTGTCTGGAGACTGTTGGGTAGGTGTAGGTTTGGAAGCTGAAAACCAGTTAGGAAACTACTGTAGTAGAAAGAGCAAGAGGTGGCGATGACCTCAATTGCTACAAGGGTAGTAGCAGGGGTCATGGGGGCAAGTATAGGTTCAAAATATATTTTGGAAATAGAAGCACAGAGCTAAATAATGGATTAGAAAAGTAATGAAGACAGGGAGGGTGGAATCAAGAAGGTCTGTTAAGTTTCTGGCTTCAGCAACCAGGCTGAGAGTGGTGCTGTTGACCGAGACGGAATACAGAGAGACAAAGAACTGCTTTGGCTGGGAGACACAGGAGTTCTGATTTTGATAAATTCAAATAGGGCCCCAAGCAGGCATTTGTTTAACCAAGACGTTTTGGTGATTCAGAAGTGGTCTAGATGAGAGGGACGAAGGTGGGAGGGCTGAGCTCCCCAAGGGAGAGGAACAGGACAGGGCTCTGTAATTAACTCCCAACAACTCCAGAATTTTGAGAGGAGAGGGCAATGTTAGCAAAGGACTCTGAAAAGAAGTGGCCAATGAATTTGCATGAAAAGCAGGCAAATGTGGTACCGACCGGGAAGTGGGGAGTGGGGAGTGCTTTCAAACAAGGGAGGGCTCAGCAGGGTCAGGTGCCAGCAAAGGGCTCACTATTACAGGCATGGTACTAAGCCTTCTACATGTAGCATCTTATTTTAACTCTGAAGTGGCAGAGCTCAGATTGAAAGCAGGTATGTGTGATTCCAAAGCCAATGGCTTTTCCGCTATACTGTGCTCCTTAGATATCTATACCCTCATTTTGCAGATAAAATACTGAGCATCAGAGGATGAGGTAGCTACACAGACAAATAGGGTTTCACATTGGACTGTAATCTGGGGCATCTCACTTCTAAATCCATGTCTCCCCTCCCACAGCAGCCTCTCCTACTCTGCCTCCAAGAAGGATTTGAAAAACTCTGGGAATATATGGAAATGGTTCTCCATGACGACCTAGCCACAAAAAGTAGAGATATAGCCAGCATCAAGTTTCCAGCAGTGTTTTTGGAGAATTAAAAAACTTCCTATGCTTGATTTGCATAGGAAGCAATAAAAGATGGCATTCTTAGCCTTGGCTTTAAGGCACATTCATAGGTTTCTGGATATCCATATCACAGAATAAGGGAAGGTACACTTTGGGTGTGGCAGCCAGGAACATCCAAGCAGGGATCCCAGGCATGGGTTGGGTGCACCTGCATGTTCTCAGACCTCAGTGGGGAGGATTTATGGCAGACCACAGACAGGCTTTGCTCACTGCCTCATCTGGGGCCATGGGATTAGAGATGGGAAGGAGGTGTCAAGGAGGAAGTCTGAGAAAAGCCCAGGTCACCCACTCCTGTGTGTGCATTGAGGGTGTTCAGATGCAGCTGGGGCATGGCAGTGTCCACTTCTGTTCCCAGAACCTAAGCCATGGCTGTTGCTCAGCCATTTTGGCCCTGCTGCTCTCCTCCCTGAGCTATCAGAGTCAGTTAGGCTGAGACAAACAGCCTGTGGCCTGATGCTACATGATTGTGTTTTATTTGACTGATTTTATTTTGGCAAAAGAGCGGCAGGAAAATGCAGACGCGCTGCAGCTTGACTGTGATGAATGGAGCTGGGAAAGGCATTGGGAAGGGGTTTGGAGAGAGGGATAGGGGAGAGAGCTGGTCCAGGAATTAAGCTGTGCCCTGAGGCAGGCTGATGGACTTGGCTGGAAGCAGTGGATCACAGCTGGTGGGAGAATGGACACTGGTGAGTAGGCCAGCCAGCTGGTCAGCATGGCTCTGGAGGGACATCTGGAAAGTAGAAGACATCAGTCTGTGGCTTCTAGCTGGACATGATGATCTCAAAGCACATGGCCTGCAATGCTCCCTAGGAGGATCACTAACTTCAGACCTTGAGAGCTGTGTGCTCTGTGAAGCCACCTTAATGGAAGGAGAGGGTGTCTCAGAGCACTGCCAGTAAGCACCCAAATCTCATCTAGAATAGTCACCATGGGCCTTTTTCACTGTCTGATCATGGACCTTGGCTGTCTTCAGAATAAGAAACAGAGCACATGGCCAGGCTCTCATACATTAGTCCACTCCCTAATGACCATGAGTGGGTTTTTATCCTCACAGACAGATCTCATTCTATGTGTGGAATCTCATGTAGACACATAATAAATTCCCCCTTCACCAATATCTTGCTCAACCAAAAAGTAAATAAACAATCCCCTCAAACTCCATTTGACATATATTGCCTATTGCCTACTGGCTACAGTCCTATTTCACTGGACCTTTTGCATGTAAAACTCCAGAAAAGGACTGTCCCTCTTACTTCCTTCTTCCCTGAGCCCAAACTCCTCTTGTAGGAAATCACCAGTGCACAGGAGTGAGAAAGGGTGTGCTGTGGAGAGATCTTTCCTGCTTTTCCTTCCAGAGAAGTGGCAGTTCCTTCTACTCTGTGTAAATGCAAAATATGATGAATATAAAGTCTCCCCTCCCCCAACACCCTCTGAAATCCAATCTCTATCTACACAGAACCTAGGGAAGTCTTTTAAAAATGGAAAAGAGGTTATACCCTCCAATTGCTTCTGACCCTCCAATAGTTTCTTATTACAATTAGAGTAAATCCTAAACCTCCTGCCTTGCTTCTGACCCTACCTACTTCCCTGATCTCATTTCCTAGCTGTCTGCCCTGACTGGAATGCTAGTTCTTCAGATCCTGCCTGGCTTTCAGGTCTCCATTCAAAGATTACCTGCCCAAAGAGGCTTAGCCTCATGTCCTATATGAAACAATCTCACAACTCAGATTCTACCCTTTTTCCCTACCTTATTTTCTGCACAATACCTGCCAACCATATTATTTAGATATTTGTGTTTATTTTCCCCTTTCTTCTGTAGAGTGCAAACTCCATGAGGGCAGTCACATTGCATGTCTCATTCAGCAATGACAACATGCCTGACATATAATAGTTTTTCAATAAATACTTATTTAATCATTGAATGAATACAGGGTCTATATGGTTGTCATTTAGGGCATGATGGGGAAACAGGTGAGCAAAGCTAAGATCACATAGGCTGTTGACTATTGTGTTAATATGTTTGGGCTTTCACCCCTGTTGATCCAGGTTCCAAGCATACCCAGCCTCTAAGTTCACCCCTTACCCCAGGCTCTAGGCTTACTCGATGGACCCAGGCTTTAGACCTGTCTCTGAGGACCCAGTCACCAGGTTCACCCAAGTGAACCCTGGTACTAAGCCAGCCCCCGTGGACCCAAGCTCTGGGCCTGCTCGCCTGCTGACTCAGGCACCAGGGCAGCCTGCCTGGAGACTGTAATTGCAAACCTTCCCACAAACTCTGCCAGTGAGCCTGCCTGGAATCTCTGCATGGGCCTACTGGCAAAGGGCTTTGCCTGCTTATGAAAGTCTATAAAGACTGGAAGAGGTAACTATTTCTTCAAATGCACAGACACAAATGCAAGGCCACAGAAAGCACAAATAATCAGAAAAAGCATGACATCAAAAAAGGAACAGAACAAAGCACCAGTAACCTAAAGAAATAGACATCTATGAACTGTATGACAAAGATTTAAAATGATCACCTTAAAACAGCTCAGTGAGATACAAGTAGATACAGATAGAAAACTAAGCAAAATCATGAAAACAATACAAAACAAAATTAGAATTCAGCAAAGAGAGAAAACCATAAAAAATAACCAAATAAATTCTAGAACTGAAGAACAAATGACTAAACTGAAAAATTATAGAAAGAGTTTCAATAATAGACTCAATCAAGCAGAAGAAAGAATCAGCAAGCTCAAAGACAGGTTATTTGAAATCAATCAGAGAAACAAAAAAGTATAAAAAAATAATGAAAAGAATGAAGAAGGCCTGTGGGATTTATGGGACAACATCAAGGGAACCAATATAGGTATTATGGGAATCCTGATGGAGCAGAGAAAGAGAAATGGATAGAAAGCTTATTTAAAGAAATAATGACAGAAAGCTTCCCACATCTGGAGAGGGAAATGAACATCCGGATTTATTAAGCCCAAAGAACTTCAAATAGATTAAACGTAAGGAGACATCCACTGACACATTATAATTAAATTCTCAAAAATCAAAGAAAAAGAGAGAATTTTAAAAGCTGCACAAGAAAAATGACTTGTCACATACAAGGGAACTATCATCAGACTATTAGCAGATTTTTCAGCAAAAACCTTGTAGGCCAGGACAGAGTGGAATGATTCAGAGTGCCAAAAGGAAAAAACAAACAAACAAACAAACAAAAAAACCTTTCCAACCAGTAATACCATACCCAGAAAAGCTGTTGCTTGGGAAGGAAGAGGAGACAAAGACCTTCCCAGACTAAAGCTGAGGGAATTCATCATCACTAGACCTGATTTACAAGAAATACAAAAAGGAGTTCTTCAAGTTGAAACAAAAGGATGCTAACTAACAACATGGAAACATATGAAAATATAAAACTCACTGTAGAGATAAGAATGTAGTCAAACTTAGAATACTCTAATACTGTAAGGGTAGTGAATGAGTCACTTTTAACTCAAGCATAAAAGTTAAAAAACAAAAGTGTTAATAATGACTATAACTACAATAATTTGTGAATGGACACACAACGTATAAAAGATGTAAATTGTGGCATTAATAACAAAGTGTGGGGGAGAAGTTGTTAAAGTGTAAAGCTTTTATATGAGGTCAAAGTTAAGTTGTTATCAGCTTAAAATAGGCTGTTATAAATATAAGATGTTTAATGTAAGCCTCATGATAACCACAAAAAGAAAAAAGAACCTGTAGTAGGTACACAAAAGAGAAAAAGAAATCAAAGCATACTACTCTAAAATATACTATCAAATCACAAAAGAAGACATCAGGAGAAACAAAGAAACAAAAGAACTGCAAAACAGTCAGAAAACAATGAATAAAATGTCAACATTAAGTCCTTACTTATCAGCAATTACGTTTAAATGCAAATCAATTAACTCCCCAGTCAAAAGACATAGAGTGGCCAAATGGATAAAAACACAATATCCATTATATGATACCTTGACAGGAGACTCACTTTAGCTTTAAGGATACACATATGCTGAAAAAGAAGGGGCAGAAAAAGATTTTCTTTTTCTTTTTTTGCAAATGTTTGCCAGAAAGGATCAAGAGTCATTATACCTCAAATAGCCAAAATAGACTTTAAGTCAAAACTGTTCTAAGAGACAAACAAGGTGATTATATGATAAAGAGGTCAATTCATCAAGAGCACATAACAATTATAAATATATATGCACCAAATATCAGAGCACCTTCAATGTATAAAGGTGATATTAACAGAAAAAGGAAGAAATAGACAGCAATACCATAATAGCAGGGGACTTCAAGACCCCACTTTCAACAATGAACAGATTATCTAGACAGAAAATCAATAAGGACACAGTGAATTTGAACAAAACTATAGACCAAATGGATTAAGCATACATACAGAGAACATTGCATCTAACAGCAGCATAATGCACATTTTTTTCAAGCACACATGGAACATTCTTCAGGATAAATCAAATGTTAGACCACAAAAAAAGTTTTAACAAATTCAAGAAAACTGAAATCATATCAAGTTTCTTTTCTGACTACAATTACATGAAACTAGAGAACAATAACAAGAGGAAAACTAGAAAATTAACCAACATATGGAAATTAAACAACATGGTAATGAACAACAAATCAGTCAAAGAATAAATCAAAAGGAAAATTTAAAAAAATCCTCAGACAAACAAAAATGAAAACACAGCATATCAAAACTTACAGTATGCAACAAAAGCAGTTCTAAGAGGGAAATTTATAGTGATGAACACCTACATTAAGAAAAAGGATATATCTAAAATAAATAACTTAACTTTATACCTCAAGAAACTGTAAAAAGAACAAACTAAGTACAAAGTTAAAAGTAGAAAAGAAATATCAAAAATCAGAGCAGAAATAAATGAAATGAACACTAGAGAAACAATAGAAAAGATCAATAAAACTAAGAGTTGGATTTGTGAAAAGATGAACCAAATTGACAAAACTTTAGCTCAATTAAGAAAAATCAAAGAGATGACTCAAACAAATAAAATTATAAATGAAAAAGGAGACAAAACAGCTGATACCACAGAAATACAAAGGATCACTAAAAATTGCTATGTACAATTATACACCAACAAATTGGATTGCCTAGAAGAAATGGACACATTCTTAGAAACATAAAACTATCCAGGACTGAATCATGAAGAAATAGAAAATTTTAACAGAACAATAATGAGTAGGACATTGAATCAGTAATCAAAAACTTCCCAACAAAGAGAAGTCAAGGACATGATGTCTTCACTGGTAATTTCTATCAAACATTTATAGAAGAATTAAAGGCAATTCTTTTCAGGCTCTTCAAAAAAAGTCAAGAGGAAGGAACACTTCCAAAACTTATTTTAAGAGGTCAGCATTACCCTGAGATTGAAGCCAGACCAGGAAACTGCAAGAAAAGAAAATTAGAGGCCTATATCCCTTATAAACATACATGCAAAAATCCTCAGTGAAATACAAGCAAACCAAAATCAACAGCACATTAAAAGGATCTGACACAAGTGGGATTTATTCATGCGATGCAAGAATGGTTTAACATATGCAAATAGGCAAATGTGCTATCACATTAAGAGAATGAAGGACAAAAATTATTGATTATTTGAATAGATGCAGAAAAAGTATTTGGCAAAATCTAACATTCTTTCATAATAAAAACCCTTAACAAATTAGATACAAAAGGAATGTACTTCAATATAATAAAAGCCATATATTATAAGCTCATAGCTAACATCATTCTCAATGGTCAAAAACTCAAAGCTTTTTCTCTAAGACCAGAAATAAGATCAAGCTGCCCATTCTTGCCACTTCTATTCGACATTGTACCAGAAGCCCTAGTCAGAGCAATTAGATAAGAAAAAAATTAAAGGCATCCAAATTGGGAAGGAAGAAGTAAAAATGTCTCTGTTTGCAGCTGACGTAATCTTATATAGAAAAAAATTATAAAGACTCCACCAAAAATCTATTAGAATAGATAAACAAATTCAGTAAAGTTTCAGGATACAAAATCAACATGCAAAAACCAGTTGCGTTTCTATACACTGAGAATGAGCTATCTGAAAAATAATTAAAAATAATTCCATTTGTAATAGCATCAAAAAAATATAAAACCTTAATAATAAATTTAACCAAGGAGGTGAAAGATCCATACTCTGAAAGTAAAATCATTGATGAAAGAAATTGAAGAAGACTCATATAAATGAGAAGAATCAATATTGTTTAAATGTCCATACTACCCAAAATGAACTATAGATTCAATGTAATCCTTAAGAAAATTTCAACGTCATTTTCCACAGAAATAAAAAAGCAATATAAAATTTGTATAGAATGATAAAAGTCCTCAAACAGCTAAATCTTTAGCAAAAAGAACAAAGCTGGGGGAATCATACAACCTGATTTTAAGATATACTACAAAGCTATGTAGTATAGCTGTAATCAAAACAGTATGGTATGGTACTGTGTAAAACAGACACATGGACTAATGGGACAGACAACAGAGCCTAGAACTAAATGCATATGTTTATGGTCATTTGCTGTTTGGCAAAGGTGCCAAGAATACAATGAGGAAAAGATAATGTCTTCAATAAGTGGTGCTCGGAAAATGAGATATCCACATATAGAAGAATGAAATTGGACCCTTATCTCATACTACATACAAAAATCAACTCAAAATGGATAAAAGACTTAAATATAAGACCTGAAACTTTAAAACTACTAGAAGAAAACATAGGGAAAAGCTTCTTGACATTGGTTTGGGCAATGACTTTTTGGATATGACCCCAAAAGCACAGGAAACAAAATTAAAGCTAGACTAGTAGGATTACATCAAACTATAAAGCTCCTAGACAGCAATAGAAACAATGAACAGAGTGAAGAGATAATATACAGAATGGGAAAAATATTTGTAAAATGTATATCTGATAAGGGGTTAATATCCAAAATATATAAGGAACTCAAACAATTCAATAGTAAGAAAATGAATAACCCAATGAAAAAATGGGCAAAGGACCTAAATAGACATTTCTCAAAAGAAGACATACAAATGGCCAACAAATATAAGAAAAAGTACTCAACATCACTAATCATCAATGAAATACAAATCAAAACCACAATGAGATAACACCACACAACTGTTAGAATGGCTACTATCAAAAAGACAAAAGATAGTAAGTGTTGGTGAGGTTGTTGAGAAATGGGAACCCTTCTACAGTGTTGGTAGAAATGTAAATTGGTACAACCATCATGGAAAATAGTATGGAGGATACTCAAAAAATTAAAAATAGAACTACCCTATGATCCAGCGATTCCACTTCTGGGTGGAAGGAGAATCCAGAGGAAACTAAATCAGTATGTCAAAGAGAAATCTGCATTCCCATGTTCATTGCAGCATTATTCACAATAGCAAAGATATGAAATCAACCTAAATGTCTGTTCATAGATGAATAGATTTTTTAAAATGTGGTATGTACAATGGAATATTACTCAGCCTTAAAAAAGAAGGAAATCCTGTCATTTTGAGACAGCGTGGATGCACCTGGAGGGTATAGTAAAGTGAAACAAACCAAGTGCAGAAAAACAAATACTGTATGATATCAGTTACATGTGGAATTTAAAGAAGTCAAACAGCCGGGCATGGTGGCTTATGCCTGTAATCTTAGCTTTCTGGGAGGCCGAGGCGGGAGGATAGCTGCAGCTCAGAGGTTCGACACCAGCCTGAGCACAGTGAGATCCCGTCTCTAGAGATGAGAAACAAAAAACAAATACACAAAACCACAATAAACCCAGATGGGTGTTGTGGCGCACGCCTGTAGCCCCAGCTACCCAGGAGGCTGAGGCAGAAGGATCGCT
>RJWJ010005666.1:0-66980 GCA_004363605.1 Indri indri | reverse complement strand
TCTTTCTTTCTTTCTTTTTTTTTTTTTCAGACAGTCTTGCTCTGTTGCCCGGGCTATAGTGCCGTGGTGTCAGGCTAGCTCACAGCAACCTCAAACTCCTGGGCTCAAGTGATCCTCCTGCCTCAGCCTCCCGAGTAGCTGGGACTACAGGCATGCACCACCATGCCCAGCTAAGTTTTTCTATATATTTTTAGTTGTCCAGCTAACTTCTTTCTATTTTTAGTAGAGACGGGGTCTTGCTCTTGTTCAGGCTGGTCTTGAACTCCTGATCTTGAGCGATCCTCCCGCCTCAGCCTCCCAGAGTGCCAGGATTACAGGCGTGAGCCACCACACCCCGCCCCTTCTAGATATTTCTTGACTGAAGAAATGTGGAACATGATGTATACCTCTAGTTTCGGACTTACTGTTGATATAATGTATTTCAATATCTGTCTTCTCT
This sequence comes from Indri indri, assembly GCA_004363605.1. Classification (NCBI taxonomy): domain Eukaryota; kingdom Metazoa; phylum Chordata; class Mammalia; order Primates; family Indriidae; genus Indri; species Indri indri. The sequence continues at coordinate 66,541 of RJWJ010005666.1, read as the reverse complement.
CTGTGTGCATACCTTGAGGACACAAACTGCGTATTTTTTTTTTAAGAGACAGGGTCTCACTCTGTCGCCCAGGCTGGAGTGCAATGGCACAATCATAGTTCACTGCAGCCACAAACTTCTGGGCTCAAGTGATCCTTCTGCCTCAGCCTCCTGAGTAGCTAGGACTACAGATGCGTATCACCAAGCCCAGATAAGTTTTTTAATTCTTTTGTAGAGACGGAGGTCTTGCTTGGCTGGTCTCGAACTCCGGGCCTTCCAAAGCACTGGGATTACAGGCATGAGCCACCATGCCTGGCCTGTGTTTTATTTGCCTTTGTTTCCTCACTATCTAGCTAAGGACCTGGCAAAATTTACCCAGCTGTTTGGTAAACTGAACTGACCTTAGGCAAGTTATATGACTCTTCTTGATCCTTAGTTTCCTATTTATAAAATGGGACTAGGTTAACATTGATCTCAAGTGACATAACAAAATAGGTGAAAACATGGAGCATATCATAGATATCCAACAAATGCAAGTTTCTTCCCTCCCTTCTTCACACTTCCGTATCATCTCCCAGTTTACAGCGTTTTTATATATGCTACATCTTTTCTCCAACTTGCCAGAAGGGGAGATTAAGGTTCAAAGTAATGAAGCAACTTTCTGTACATCAGATGATAACCGAATGGTGAAAGCAGAACTCAGGTCTTGCTCTGCTGACTCCAAGTTTAGTGCCCTTTCCTCATTGCCTCTACATACCAGTGACCGATGAGGTCTGCATAAAACCAGTCTGAATTGAGGAAACTGACCACACTTTAGCTGCAACCTTTTGCTTTGAAATGACTAAATATCCAGGCAATGACTAAATGACTTTGAAATGACTACGTATCAAGACAAGAATGTCATGAATTCTTCAGCATCAGAAACCTCTTTATATGGCAGGTTTGTGAGGAGACACCACTGGATGCTAAATCTAGGGGAAATGATGACAGGGAGCAGGATATCTGCATGGGCCCAATATCTCCTCAGAGACCACTACCAGTGCAGGGGGACAAGAGTAACTACCCAGCAGAGAAACTGGGTAGCACCCGGGCTGGAGAGCCAGAATCAACCGGCGAGGGCAGATGGGTCTATGTGTCTCCCGATGCGATGCCCTGAGAAGGACAAAACATGATGCATGTAACATTTTGGCCAGGAAAACATAACCTGAACCTCACCATGAGGAAGCATCGGATCAACCCCACACGAGAAATGTCTAATTAAAAAGAGCGAGGGAGTACTGTGCTCTTCAAAAATGTCAATGTCTTAGAAGACAAAGAAAGGTTGTGGATATATTCCAGATTAAAGGAAACTAAAGAGACAGAACAACTAAATATAATACCTGATCCTAGGCTGAATTCTTGACTGGAAAATAAAAAATTCTATAAAGAATATCATAGGGTCAAAAATTGGGCACAGATCATTCATTGGATAAAAATATTATGTCAATGTTAAATCTGAGTCGGTAACTGTCTTGTGGTTATATACAAGAATATCCTCATTCTTTGGAAATATACACTCTAGTATTTAGAGGTAAAGGACCATGATATATGCAACTTACTACCCCAAAATAAGACAAATATGGTAAAATGTTAACAATTAGTGATTCTAAGCAAAGAGTATTGGAGTGTTCTTTTTAATATTTTTATTCTTGTAACTTTCTATAGATTTGAAATTATTTCCAAATAAATTTTTTTCTTTTAAATCAAGAAGGCTTATGAGAGTTTTGCAGAATAAGAGTTCAAGAGGTATGGTTTTAGGATTTAGTCTTAGTCTGAGCTGCTTCACACTTGCTCAGTATTAATTGCTAGTCAGTACAGCACAGACAGAAGGAGCCCTGGAGTAGGGCCCACTACCCAGTCAGTCAGATTACTTACGAGTCCGCCCTTTGAAAGATTTAAGCATAGTATTCTTTTGACCAGGCTTTAATTATAAGGTAATAATGAGAACAAACAGTCCTCGTCAACAAAGCACACTTTTGATAAGGTTTGTTCAAGAATGTGCTTCTTACTCTCTATTCAAAATCAATAGACAGAGTCTGTCAGGCCCCTAATTCCACCCCCCCGCCACCCCCATGGCATTTACTAATATATCAACTTGTTGCTACTGTTCATTGCATTTCTAGGAAATGCTTATATAATGGCAAATCAGAATTCTTGAAGGGAATTTTAAATGCCCTTAAAAAGTTAAAAAGAAAGAAGTTGAGGGAAAGATGGGTAGAGAAAAGAAAAGGAAAAATAATAATAAAGGAAGTATTATAAAACAATCTAGAACTTGAAAAATATACCCTCTTCCTCCCCAAAGAGTGATCTGATGTACATCCACATGGAGGTAGACCTAAAAAGATAGCTTTCCTTCAAAAGATTATAAAAAAAATTAAACTTGGTTACATAGCATTAGTCTAGAAGCCACTCAGATATAAAGGTTGAAAATTCAATACCATGAGCATCTGGGAGAAACAGAAAAAGCTCACAAAGCCTGTGTACTGCAAAGCATGACCATGCACCACCAGAATTTTCAGTGATGTCATGCAAAAGGCAGGTCTCAGTGTGCTATGAATGACATGCACCATGAACAGCACAGAGACAAACAAGATAAATGGCCCTGTTCTCAAGAACACATGGAAGAGTGGGGGAGAAGGAAAGGCCGGAGAGTAGCAAGCAGAGGTATACAATAAGCTATAACAAGAACAGAAGGAAAGGCGTAACCCAATGGGCCAAGGTGCTGAGAGAATGTTTCCCAGGGCGGGTGAATGGTGGCCTTAGCCCTGAAAGATGGACAGGGGTCACAAGTGTCAGGTGCAAACGCAGCTGGGAGGAAACATGGCAGGTAGATTCACAGAGAAGTTGAGGAAAGGGATGTCAGCAGAGGAGCCGGTGGAGGATGCTGTACTTCTCAGGACAGAGCATGTACTGGACACCACAATGTCCACTCTGGACTGAACGCGGGGGAGGGTGATGGAGTGGAAAGAGGGGAGATGGCCTCATGGAGTCTGAATTTAATTCTAAACCTTATGGGCAGCTACTGGAGGATTATGAAGGAAAGCAACATTATCTGATTTGTATTTTAACAAGATCACCCTGGAAACGTATGTGGGATGGAATACAAGGGAGTTAGCTGATAAATATACCCAGTCCAAAAAATTTGTTAGCATAAACCAATCATTTCTAATACTGATCTTCATTTAGACCAATTTTTTTTGCCCTTTTGATCAGAATGAATATGAGGTTCTCTATCTACTTCTGATATGTGTCCACAGAGAATGACAACTGTACTTCCCTTCACAAACATTTGATTTTTTATTTTTTCACCAAATTCATTGTAAGTTTAAACCTAGAATGAATTCCTATGAAGAAAGACAATGATCAATGAAATTACACAATTTATAATTCATTATTAGGGAAAAATAAAAGTGTATTGCAGTAAAATATTTCAGAATACAAATGCTAATGTGTTTTTAGCCACACCGGATTAATAGAGAATCTGGAGAAAAGAGCTTTGAAGGAAACAAGCTGTGAGAATGAGAGAGGACACAGGGTTGTCCATTAGCAGAATTTTAGAAATTGCCTGTCTGTGCTCACAGGCCTAATGCTACCTACCTTGTCTCACTGAAACAATTGCAGCTACTGCTCACTCCCACCAACGGACCTTCAAGGATTCCTGCCCAGTCTCAGTAGGTGTTTACAAATTATTAAATTAATAGCTTGATTACAATGGGTTCATCAGAAGGAAAATGGTATAACATTGCAGGGCATGTGATGCCTTCCCTCCCACAAATGCTTTACTGGTTTCCTTGCTACCAAAATACAACATAGTCTACATAACAGATTCAAGCTACTGGCTTTGCAACAACTGATGTCAAGGAAGGGGGAAAAGGAGAGTATGGTAGTTCAGTATAAAATCCAGGATTCCAGAAAAGCTTGTTCTCCCATATGTAACCTATACATATGGGATGCCACAAGTCAGAATAACACCAAGTGGCTATGACATCCAAGGGTCCCTGGGGTGAAAGCTCGGGTGGGGGTTTAGAGGAAGCAGGCTCTAAAGTTGACCTTGGAAGATGAAGAAACAGTCACTTCATCCTTCCTTTCATTGTAATTCGATCTCACAGGAGGTGATTTAACTGCCACCGGTATCTACTCAGAATAAAAAGGTTTAAAAGTTAGATCTAGATAACACTTAGGCCCATCTTGACTGTCTACAGATATAAAGGAGAAAATAGAACTTAGCAACCAAGTACCGTGTGGTTCCATCACTGCCTGAGGACAGATGGATCCAATAAGTGTTCAACACTATCCTACAGGCCTAGAGCAAGTAGCCTAGTGGTTAAGAACAAAGGCTTTGTTGCCAAACAGGCCTGGATTTAAGTCCCTGTTCAACATGGGTAAGTGGCTTATCCTCTCCAAACCCCAATTCCCACAACCTTAAAAAGGATGATAATCACACTATATTGTGGAATTGTTAAGAGATACAGTGAAATGATACATATAAAATGCTTTCTTAGCACTGTGCCTGAAAAAGTATCCACTTAAATATTCACTATTATTTTTACCAAACATTTGGTGCTTTAGGGTGCAAAAAGTGAAAAACTGGGCTTACAGGAATGAAAGCCACATGAACACCCGGCACGCGTATAGGTGCAGCAGGTGATGGGCAGGAGCAGAAAGAGGTGAGAATTGAAACTTCTCCCAAGACATTTTAAAAAACGAGTCTAAGCATGGCAATGTTTATTATTTCTTTGGGTTGAACGACAGCTGATTTGAGATAGATACACATGAAAACTCTTACATTTGCTTCTCTCCCATTTTGTTTTTTGGATTTTTTTTTTTTTTTGAGACAGAGTCTCGCTCTGTCACCCCAGGTAGAGTGCAGTGGCATGATCATAGCTCACTGCAGCCTCAAACTCTTGGGCTCAAGCAATCCTCCTGCCTCAGCCCTCAGCCTCCTGAATAGCTGGGACTACAGGTGTGCACCACGACACCCAGCTAATTTTTTTTCAATTTTTGGTAGAGACAGGGTCTTGCTCTTGCTCAGGCTGGTCTCAAACTCCTCACCTCAAGGGGTCCTCCCGCCTCGGCCTCCCAGAGTGCTAGGATTACATTCCTTTCATATTTTGTATTGTATTTTTATAGCATTGCATCTGCTAGCTACATAGTGCACTCAAAATTAACTGAAAAATAGATCAAATACCTAAACATAAGAGCTAAAACTGAAAAGCTCTTAGAAAACAACAGGGAAAAACTTCAGGACATTGGATTTGGAAAAGGTTTCTTGGATATGACACCAAAAACATTAGCAATGAAAGAAAAAATAAACTGGACTATATCAAAATTCAAAACTTCTGCACATAAAAAGACACCAATCAACCAGAGTGAAAAGGCAGCTCACAAGTGGAAGAAAATTATTTGCAAAGCATATCTTTAATAAGGGGCCAATATCCATAAAGAACTCCTACAAATCAATGACAAACAACCTGACTTAAAAATGGGAAAAGGTTGCTGTTCTACGTCATGAAAAAAATTTTAAAAAATAAAAGAAAAAACATGGGAAAAGGACTTTAAATAGACATTTCTTCAATGATGATATACAAACGGTGGAGTAAGCACATGAAAAAATGCTCAATCTTACTAATCATCAGGGAAATGCAAACCAAAAATACAATGAGATACCACTTCACACCCATTAGGATGGCTATTATAATAAAACAAACAAGCAAACAAACAGGAAATAACAAATGTTGGTAAGGATATGGAGAAATTGGAATCCTTGCACTGCCGTGGGAGTGCAAAATGGTGCAGCCGAAAAGGAAAATAGTTTTGCAGTTCCTCAAAAAATTTAAATACAATTTCTACATGATCCAGCAATTCTTTTTCTGTGTACCTATCCAAAAGACTTGAAAACAGGGTCTCAAAAAGATATTTGGACACTCATGTTTATATCAGCATTATTCACAATAGCCAACAGGTAGAAGCAACCCAAATGTTGAGATGAGTGGATAAACAAAATGTGGAACACACACACACACACACACACACACACACACACACACACACACTGAAATTTTATTTGGCCTTAAAAGGGAAGAAAATTCTGACACATGCTTCAACATGGATGAACCTTGAAGACATGCTAAGTGAAATAAGCCATTCACAAAAGGCCAAATTATTTGTATGATTCCAGTCATTTGAGGTATAACAGTAGTCAAATTCACAGAGAGTGGAACAGTGATTGCCAGGGGCCAGAGGGAGGGAGAAATGGGAGTTAGTGTTTAATGGGTACAGAGTTGCAGTTTTGGAGGATGAAAAAGCTCTGGAGATGAATGGTGGCAATGGTTGTACAACAATGTGAATGTACTTAGTGCCCCGTTCTGTATACTTAAAAATGACTAAAATGGTGGGATTTTATGTTATGTATATTTTACCACAATTTAAAAAAAAGAGAGATATTGATGGTCTGAGTTTCTTAAAATAAAACCGTAAGAACTTAAAATAATTATGCTGTAGCTATTTATACTGTATTTAGTTCTACTTTAGGTATCCCTACCTAAAAATTCTAGAATAATTTTTTAAAATCTAGACTTGAGTACATAAAAGAAAAAGAAACCATGTCTTTAATGATGTGCTAACGTCACATTCACTTACTTAGAAATGTGATTTTCTTTCGTTGCCAAGACAGCAACAGTTGCTCTGGAAACCACACAAAAACAGGGATACTTAACTGAAACAAACTCCACTCACCTGCACAAAGATGCCCTTGCTCCTATACTCCTCGTGGAGGCACTGAGAGAAGAAATCTACAAAAGCCTGGGAGGGTGGTGGGAGTGAGAAGAAAACACAAACATTACATCAATCTGCTTGATTTGTGGCCATGGAAACAAAAAATAATAAACTAACCATTTAACACTATCATTTCTAATCTTTTTTTTTTTTCATTTCACATACAGAAGAGACCTTAAAAAAAAACCTCGAGTCGTTTTTAATCTGCCAATAAATGAAGTATTATATTACCAAATATAACATCCAGATCAAATTTTGATTTAGCTGGAAAAGGCTCTTCTTAATCCTTTTTTCTCCCCAAAAAAATTACACAAAAAAATTTTTATTTTATATAATAAAGGATGCATTTCTTCTCTCTACTTGCCACTCAAACAGAAACAATATGAATTCTGTTTAACTCTGTTCTACGGGGATTTCGTTGTTGCTAAAAAGAAAAGAGCAGGCATTCTCTTGATGTTTTGGGATGACAGGATCCAAGAAGCGTAGAGATGAATGTGACAGGCCGTTTTCTTCTGATAACACAACCTTAAATCTATTTGTAAAAGATAGTGTGCCATTCTTCAAATGTGGACTCAACCTCAGGCTTGAAATGCAAAGTATCAATATGACTCTGAGGGTCCTTAAGGGTCCTGATTAGTAACAGTCTTGTGTCCACGGAACAGAAAAGAAGTTGGAGTGCACCAATCCCTTCAAGAAACATGGCATCCATTTTAAACATGCCTATAGTATGTTCCAGAGATACAGAAAACAAGTAGATTGCAGGGGTTGGGGAGTGGTGCCGAGTTTTCCCAAAGATAGTAGTAACTGTTTTTTCAAGTGAAAAAGAAGGCAGATGTTTTGCTCTTTTCCTTCCCTGACGTATTGCACGTTCTTTGGTATATTATACTTTGCTTATTTTTCCCTAAAAGCTTTAAACATCTAAATGGTCTGTTTCCCTTCAGAGATGTATTCTCATCCTTCAACAACGTATCTGAAGATGATACTCCTGACCTGCAGGCAGTAGGAGATGCAGTCTAAATTATATTCCTAGTAGTAATGTGAAAGATGAATGATGATGTTGCATGAAATTATGACATCTTACCAAGAGTTCTGGAAAATTCTTGTCTCATCCCCAAAGCAACAATGAATATCTATGAATTCTGGATATTGTGGCAAAATATTCACTCTCACCTAGTCTATCTCATGCCTACTGTGTACATTTATGTTCTGACTGGACGCATTTCTTCTATGCTGTGTGAAGTGGACTCATTTATCTATCAAATCTTTAACCTTAGTCATTAACATCATGGTCTAAACAACTGAGCTAACTGGACTAGGCCAGTTCTCTGTGGATGAGTATCACTTTTAAAATCAGTAAACTACTGGGAATTTTTACAAAAGCATCTGTGGATCTGATATCCTGAGGTCCCATTTGTAAGTTTACACGCATCAGTGTGTCTCCAGCTGTGGTTCTCCTGAAACTCATGGGGGGTATTTTCCCTCTCTTCTCAGGCCACTGGAAAACTGCCAAGAGTATAACCTCAAGACAGTTAAATCCATGTTAATTTCTGAGACTGAAAATGATTCCTCATCCTTACATGGACAGGATTCACTAGAATATCGCTCACCTTGGATGCAGAGTAGATGGTCAGCAGTGGGACGGGAAACATGCCAGCGGCAGATGAGATGTTCAGAATCACTCCTTTCGATCTAAAAGGGAAAGGCACCAAGTAAAAGGAGTGAAATCATATACACAGTTGTTTGTGAATTACCGATTGAGACATTAATATATAATTATTTGAAACAGAATAACAGCTGTTTTTCTAACACACATCTCTCCCTGCATTTCATCAGTGTGTGATCTGCCTGGTCAGTGAATGAGGCGTAATTCAATCAACTAAAAATAGCTCTTCTTTATGATTAGCTCATGTCCCACTCTTAGAAATTCCGGCCGTGACCAGATCAGATCTCCAGTCTCCTCGAGTTGATCTCTCCCCTCTGAGGTCTTTTCTGGTCCTTTCACTTAGAGATACTGTTATACTCCTTGCACACACACCTTTATTTTAGCACATCATCACGGACGACCTTGCTATGGTATTTAATCATTCTTTGTGTATAAACATTTTCCCCCTCAACAAAACCATAAGCTTCTAGACATAACAGCAAACGCTCTGCACAGTACTGTGCACGTAACAAACGGGTACTCAAGAAAACCTTCTGGAAATGAATGAGTGAGTGGCTGTGTCCTGCCCTCCTACCTTCCCTGGGTTGTAGATATCTGGGCACCCAACCAACAGTTGACTCTACGACTACGCAACTCTATAGTTTATCACACTGTATACTTTTGCCAAAAGGCAAAGCTCAATTCCTATTGGAATTTTTAGAGACAATTGACAATTGAAAGTCAGAAAGTTACCCTAAATTTCTTATTCTACAAGTAAATGAAAATTGGATTGAGAAAAGAAATGCTGTAAATGTTAATATGTCAGCTGTTAGGAAGCATATATATGTTACATAAGTGTGGGATTATAGTTTAGGAATGTCAGAACTATCATCCCTTCCCCTCAAATCCATTCTTCTCAGAGGGGTCCCCTTCTTCAGCTAGTGCACCCTGACCCACCCACCTTCTTTCCTCTACATTAGATTCCTTTCCTTCAACCCAGTTTCTCATTGTTCTTTGTCTGAATTTACTTCCCCAAGGCCTGTTTTTTTTCAGCATTAAAAAAGGAACTATGTAGACCCCTTTTATGCAAAATAATAAAGGAAACATGATTAAATGGCATCTAAGTTATTTTAGACATAAATCTGAAAAGAAATAATCCCCAAAGGTCACCCGCTCCATCTGCCAGCCTCTAGGCGAGATGCCACTTCAACCATCAAAGGGAAGTCTGGATCCTCGGCTTAATGTGTGTCACTGGAAACAAGTTGCTGTTTTTGTTTTTTTTTAAACAGAAGTCTTTATTAGTAATACATACTTTCCTAAGCAATGAAATCCATTAACATTTTCACGATAGAAATCAAATTTAAAATTAAAAAATTTTATTAGGGTTTTGAAGAAAGTTGGAAATAGGTAGTCAACGGATTAATCATGTCATTCTTGTATTTTCTGTGTCTCTCTCAGAAACAGAAAAGCCTTTTCTTTTTTAATTTTAAGGTAAGAGTTTGTATCAGGAGTTAGAACCCAACCTCTCTAAGAAAAGAGGAATCAGCAATGAATATCTAGTCATTTCACTTTATCTATATTTGTGAGCAATTCCTTTGATAAAAATGGAATAAACACCACATTTGTTACAGAAGACTTTTAATACCATATTAATGTATGATGTTTAAAGTACCTTATTCTTTTTGGGGCAGTGAAAATGTTCTAAAATTAGATTGTGGTGACGGGTGCACAGCTCTGTGAATATATTAAAAACCACTAACGTATACACTTTAAATGGGTAGATTTTACAGTATATGAGATATATTTCAATAAGTCTGTAAAAGTGGGAGAGAAATATATTTACAATATATTGGAATGTATCATCTTTAAGCTGAGAGCAGATCCCAATCAAATGGAAGCAAAGAGAGCTATTGTATCTTATGCAACACAATATGCTTTCTTCGAAGTGACCCCAAACCCTGATGAGTTAACCCTCTCCTGCATCCCAAGCATCCTTGTAGGTGTGGGTAGGGTTTTATTTTAACCCTTTCTCATATAACTAGGAATTGCTATGTCTTTACTCATTGAGAGCAAGTTAAGTAAAAGCCAGTTTGAAGTAGATGCAGAAAGTGATGTTTCCTACTGAACCTGCAGCCTGTCATTACTGGTTTGACCAGGTAGATTACATGCTCCATTATACTCAAATTGGTTGGGGTGGTTGGATGTGCCCTTGAACGAAAATCTTACATTTTTTATTTCATTCCTCACAAATGAAATGCCATTTAAAAGTCTTCAAAAGTTAAAGTTTAATGTCATCAAATACATTTTAAAAATTAAATCTTGACCTCATCAAAACAGACTCTTAAAACTTCACTCCCCAAAGCAATGATATCAATACAGGAAAAGATAATGAAGGCTTCTTTCCCATTTTCAAAAACAACACAGAACAATAATCCAGTATGTCACACTTAAATGCAGTCATGCTGCTTTACTTGTCTGCTCCTTGAGACAACTAACATCTTTGTTTCTCAAGTATTCTACCCTGATTTCTAGGGGGTAGAGCTACTTCAAATTAGGGAAAAGTCAGAATTTTAGGGTACTTTATACAAACACAGTATTTGCACTCTAAAATACATTAAAACACATCTAAGACCAACAAAGGATAGAGTGAGAATGTACTAGACCTAAGTAAATAAAAGGATAGCATTTATAACTGCACCAAAACGACAGAGAGAAGACAGCCCCTCTACAAATCTCTGTCCTATCACCATCAAGCACACATATCTGTCAAGCAAAAACCTTCCTCCCACATCCACACACACAACAGCATACAAATCTCTCGCTCTTTCTTTCCAAGGATAATAATATTCAACGTAGTTTTGTCTGAATCATAAATAACACACTAGTCTAACTTGTCTTTATCCTTGTACTGTACACAGTATCTACTCTCTACGTAGAAATGGGGCTGAACATTGGGGACTGTGAGGCCCAAAGGACTCGCCTTTAAAATCAACCACACTGTCTAGCTCTAATCGTCCATCTAAGCAGAATTAGTGACGTCAAACCAGTTTCCATGGCACAGCCAGATTCATGACAACTCTGTTATATCAAGCAAAAGGATAAAACGGGCTGTGCTTAATTGCACACAGAAACAAACATAAAACCAAACCCTGGTTAATCCCTCATTTTCTGGGGACTTGGGAACAATTCTAAGATTGAAAGGCACATTAGGAATTTTTGCTTACGTTCTATAAGGAAGACTCAGTTGCTCATCCTTCAGCATATTTCCTAGTTTGTTATGACAAATATCCAGATAAACAAGTAACATTTTCCGTGATGCAACATTCTTAATTCATCATACTGCTTACTTGTTAACAGCCACACAATGGTGTCTCAGTGGTACATATTATTGAGGATCTATTAAAACTAAAATATTGCAAAAAACAAAGCAGAAAACACCAATTGCTGATAAGAAAGCACTTTTTCATATAAACAAATTCTCTGTAATTACTAGTCTCACAAGCCAAACATTAAACTCACCCAACTCTATCAAATTCAGTACCTTGCATTTATAGCTTCCTATAGCTACGCTCTCGGGTAGAATTCCTAAGACCTGTGAAATTCCCAGTAAGACTCTCTTTAATTGCCACCTGGATAAAAAAAAAAATTGCCAAGCCTTTCTTTTATAAATGCTCCACTATTCCATCAGACTGCTGCAGTACCCTTGTCCACACCTGTATAAAAATACCACTGTCACAGAGGAAGTAACAGATCTCCTTTGAAACAAGTCACTGATTTCTGCCTTCCTCAGGAACCTCATCACTGCCCCACACTGCATGTGAGAAGGGGCGGGGCGGGGGCCGGAGGGGGTTGGAATAAATGCTGCTGTAAAGACCTGGAACCCCAGGGTCGATCCTAGTGTGGACAGCTAACTGTATACAGAGTTTGACAGCAGACAAAGCAGAATGTGCAAAAAAGACTCCATCCCAACTCTTCACGTATCTCCACTTCATATCAGGGAGTACATAGCGTGCTCTTGGAAGGTCATTACCCTTTTTTTTAAAAAGCTTCAACATAATACTGAAATTGGTACAGACAGTTCTCTAATAGACTCTCAAGAAGACTGAAAAACATATGAAAATAGAGCTCTATGTCAGAAAAGAATCCTGGAACACAGGGGTTAGGTATATAATTAGAATCAGCAATTCAAATACTTACATTATACAAATACTGCTTTGTTGAAGAAAGTTTGCAAACATTTAGCACATGAAAGAGAATTACCTGCCCTAAAACACCATAATATGTCATAATTCCACCTTAAGCAATACAGTATGAAAGAGGCTATTTTTAGCTTTTCCATGGTTGTTATGGCAACCACCTCCTGGCTCCAGCTGTACACAATGTTTATAATTCCAGGGAAGTGAAAAGAGCAAGTTTCTTCTATAATGTAATTATGCACTTTCTACTTCTATGGTAATAATACCTTAGTTTGATTATAGATACTTGTTTAGTGATAGTCAGTTGGCCCTAGGCTATAGTTCTAGAGGGTTTGGAAAATCTCATACATCAGAGGTAGAATCAGCGAAAGGAAAACAACAACAAAGGATATTTATAAAGGACTCTGCTGTTACTCAATTGAGATACCAATCCCATGGGAACCAACCACAGGAAATATGTCATTTTGGAGCACCATAGAGAGCAGGCTCTCATGAAACCACTTATAATGTGTAAATAAGAATGCTTTTTTTCAGGCCGGGCGTGGTGGCTCATGCCTGTAATCCCAGCACTCTGGGAGGTTGAGGCAGGAGGATTGCTTAAGGTCAGGAGTTCAAGACCAGCGTGAGTAAGAGCAAGACCCCGTCCCTACCAAACATAGAAAAAATTAGCTGGGCGTAGTGGCATACATCTGTAGTCCCAGTTACTTGGGAGGCTGAGGCAGGAGGATCACTTGAGTCCAGGAGTTTGAGGTTGCAGTGAGCTATGATGACACCACTGTATGCTACTTGGGATGATGGAGTGAGACTCTCTCTTAAAAAAAAAAAAAAGCATGCTTTCAGATGATTTGTTAACTTGGGAGTTTTTCTTTCCTGTTGGGCACACAGCTAACATTTCTGGCCTCCCTTGCAGTTAGCTGTAGCCTCTGACTGACTGACGACAATGAAATGTGGGCAGAAGTGATGAACACCACTTCCAGGGCTGGCCCATGAAACCTCCCCTAAAACCATCCTTAGTCTCTCTTCCCTCATCTGCTAGCTGAATGCAGAGGAGAATGCCAAGACCCTAGAGAATGATGGAGCCTCTAGATGGCGGAAGCCTCAGATCCCTGAATGACTAGGTAGAGATATGAGGGAGAAATAAACCTTTATAGTGCTACGCCACTGAAATTTGGGAGTGGTCTGCTATAGCAGTTAGCCTATGCTGACTAATACACTCAGTAACTCCTTTAATTCAAGTGGAGATAGATGTTCCTTCTTCTTATAACCAAAAGTACTGATTTATAAAATCCATGTACATTTCTTACTTGTTCTTAGCAAGTACCACAATCACCCCCACAATGCCAGGTTCAGTACATAGCTTCTTATGGCTTTCCACCAGATCATTCCTCAACCACACCTTAAAATCACCTTGCTTTCTTAAAAGGTAAGGATCCAATTCATTGTTTGTATACTCCATGATAAACTTTACTCAGTGAATGTCTGTTGGATAAATGGATTCTCTTCTTTGTATCGTTTGTTTGTATCTAATGCCCCTGCTGTAATAATGGCTGCCAGGTTGACAGAGATAGCAGTGAAGTTCTTAGCTCCTTCCATTTGTATCGTTTGCTAACTAATTGTGTAGCTTCATAGTACTCTATGTCTTTGGGCCTCAGTTTTTCATCTGTCAAATACGGAAGGTTACTTTCAATTAATTTAAAGTACTAGATTTCTATGGCTCTTTGAATCCAATACTTTATGCTCTGTGAAATGATTTCACAACTATTATCTCTTTTGATAGGGTTTTCACCAACACAGTTAAAAATTCCTTTTACAATACCTCTGTGGTTTTTAAGCATTTCTTTTTTAAAGGACGGATTTACTATCTTGAATTAATACCATGTCGCCTGCAGTCGTCAAGACTAGAATTAAGGTGGTGGCCCAAATTTTCATCCCTACTGGGTTCTACTTTGTCGGCCCCAACTCTGCTATCTTCTAGGGTTCTGGTTTGACCACTGCCATTTCCATATCTGACCATCAGAGGCCCACTCCCGCCAGCAACCCACATCAAGCAGTTTGAAGGTTTTAAAGGGCGATGTTACTAAATAAAGCAATTAAAATCTACAAAATAGTAAAAACAAAAAAAAAAAATTACAAAGAACCTTGCTGAGAAACAGCTTCTTAACCAGTTTCTGTAGATGCTCAACAAATGGATTCCTAACCTCAGTTTCCTCATCTGTACAATGGTGGGAGGTTATGGAAGATAAATGAGTTAACACATACTAAGTTCTTGGTACATAGTATGTACTAAATAAACATAAACTGTAATCCCTGCCTAGAGCTGGTCACAGAGGTTTCTAACAGAAGTAGGGCCCTCGGGTCTTCCCTTTTCAAAACTCTGATTCCTTTGAGTCTCTTCCAAACTCAAAGCTATTTTGCAGATGAAAGATGACTATAAACTCTAAATTTGGCAAATGATCAAGCTAGTTCAAGATGCAAGCCCAACTTTCAGCAGGTTTTCTTTGAAGGTCTAGATATCATTCAGGTTTTCCCAAGGAAGAAACAGAGCTTAATTATAATTTTACACTTCATTTTATTTCAAATAAATAGAACTCTACAACATATTTCTCAATAAAAAATGAAGACATCCTGCATATCTTAGTAGAACCTAATTCAATCTGGAACACAGGTGGGACCAGTGGACATCACCTTTTCCTCCAAGGATTAGTTTCATATCTTATAATCACTTTACAACATGGCTAAGTTCCTCACACATCCATTCTCCCAGTAAGAACTGAAAACCAGAGGATAGGGGTCTTGCTTCATGAAACTTCACTGATTTGGGCTCTGAAAGGATAAAGCTTTAAGAAGGTATTCCCAGGAATATCCCAGGAACTCTATCTGCCCCCTCAGAATAGCAGGCAATTGAGTTAGTGACGGTGACTCAGGCAGGCTTTTTAATCCTGAGCTAAAGGAACCACTACAACCCTAGAGAGGGAAATAAAAAGGGAATCGAGTGGAAAAGGCCTCCACCACTGATGACTCATGCTCCACTGTGTCACTCGCCTGGCATATCGCTCTGTGGCTAAGACATGGAGGCTTGGTTCATTAGTCACTTCAATGAATTTTTCAAAGAAAGGATTTTCCCTATAAATAATAATGAGCTCTGCCTCTACAGTGTTTGTGTGTCTGTGACTCACCTTTCTACCATGCCAGGCAGCACCAATCGTGTCATCTGCAAGAGAGAAAACAAAACATTCACGATGGCCGAGGATGCAGGAAACAGATAAAGGTGAAGAAAATCCACCCACACAAAAATGAAGGGAATCACGAAACTGCTCACCACCTCTACAGACAGCAGTTTATTTTATATACTTGTATAATTTGGCTGTGTCAAGAGTGCATAAAAAGGAATCAGATGAAATTACTGGAGGTAACACTGGGAATACTTTCAGTGAACTTGGCTAAAATTAGTCTTGCCCAAAATGTAATACTGACACAAAGATCTTCAAATAATGAAGGGTGAAATCTACATCTCCCAAAATGCATTCGCAGAAAAGGACATATGTTATCACAAGAAATATCCTGTCTACCAAGGCTACATAAGCTTTCTAATCTCAAGAGCTCAAATAATCTTTTTCAATAAAAAAAAAAACCTTTAGAAGAAGACCATAAAGTGACATGGTGGTAAATATTAAACGTATCTTATCATTCATTTATCTTGCTGGTCTAGCTAGTTTGAGTAAAACTCATCCTTAAAGAGAATTAAGGTTATCTGTGATCTCTAGTAACCAACAATGAAAAAGTGACACCTATATTTTTTAAGGACTTCATAATTATTAACTAAATACATATAATGAGACAGGCTACTTCTAAACTCTGTTTTGAGATATTATTAACCAAGAAAAGTCCAAAAGTCCAATGGGCTTAGTCAAGATCACATTATAGTTAAGTACTGAGGTTGGAACATGAATTCCTGACTCCTAGATATCATCAGTTCTCTAAGAAACAGATGCTGTTTTGGAATAATAAGGTTTGAATGCATTCCAACCATAGAAATTTTAATCTTTCTATCTTGAATAATACTATTTATTAAATAAAATAGACAGTATTCTGATGAGAAGAGAATTTTTTTCCTGGAAATATTTTGAAAAAAGAAAATGCCATCCAGACTTTACCAAGGTAAACTTTGCCATGTGGACATCCAATCCAGATGTCAACTCCAGAGCTGTCACGTTGTTTTCACTAAAAACATGAGTTCAAGCTGACACTGCGTTAGAAGAGATAGGCTGACACGCTGCCAACTTCGAAACAAAGAAGTATCTTCAATGTGTAGGGGAATCATTTCAACAGAAGTATCTGGATTTGGCCAAATCTTCCAACCCAGATAAAAAAAGAGAAACCACAAGAGAGAGAGTTTGGCCTAAAGCATTCCATATTGCCTTCCTTCTTACATACAAGTGTGTGTTTTTCCATATGAAACTCACCTTCATAGAGTGATGGGGCAGAAATTGCCAATTGTCCTCCAATATTCCTTCCTCCCTTCTTTAATACACAGTAGTTGATTTTCAGTTGGACATACGGCCTCTTCCCCACCCTCAGTGCCCCCCATAAAAACCATATTTTCTATGACCCATCATGCAGCTGCATGTAGCTCTATGACCATGTTCTATCTAATAAGATGTGAAGAGAAGTTATACATGTGACTTCTTGGTCGTAACCCTAAAAGGGGGAAAATCTACGTTTTCTCCTTCACCTGTTCTTCTTCTTGGTGGCTAGAATGTGGATGTGATGGAAGGAGCCAAACCGGCCATCTTAGAACCCAAGATGAAAGCCAAATGCAAATGGTGGCAGAGCAGTGAGATGAAGAGGGACGGGACCCCTAATGATTGCAGGGCTACTGTGCCAGACCTTGATTACATACCAGGCTTTTTAGCTGAGAGGGAAATAAATTTCTATTTTGGTTAAGCCACTACTGGGTCTCTGTTACAGAAGCTAAACCAATATTCTAACTAATATGATTGACCATTTGTGTTGATAAAGACTGACCAATGTAATCATCATATGACTTGAAAAAAAAAAAATCCCCAAAGCAAACTCAATCAGAAATTATGCCACAGCCCAAATAACCTCCATATTTTATTGTTTTTACAACATGGTCCTATCTGTCTTCTTTCTAGGTTTGCTTGACTCAATTCAAAAGACGCCCACTGGGTTTCAAACCCAACTTTAAGAACCAAGTCAAAGAAAAAGCTGATTTCAGAGTTTATGCTTTCAACAGTCACCTGTTCTCTTCTTCTCAAATTAAATAATAACTCTTCAAATTTGCTCACACGTTTCCTAAGATTTCTATTTTCATAAAAGCACACAGTAATTGTTCAATACATGGCTATTGGATGTTTAAGGTAAGCATGGTATGTAGCCAGGCCGAAGTTCTATTATACTTACTAGTGGTGTGACCTTGAGTTAGTTCCTTATCCTCCTCCATTGAGTCCTTAGGCATTAAGTGAAGAAGGTGTCCACATTACAGGTTATTATATTCTGAATATACATAATGGACCTAGCACAGAGCACATCATGGAGAAGATTCTGAAGGGAAATCAGTGCCCCTACGGTCAGCCTGCACTATCCTTTTAGGATGCAGCACTAAGTATCCAGGCCTGCCTTTCAGCATGGTGTGCCCAAGACAGTGTAGAGCCAAAAACAATGACACATTTTGAGGTCATCCAGTTTGACTCACCACATGAAGTTTCTGGACAATTCTGTCAATATTTTAAAATATCTCAGTTAAGATTTTCTTGGGGTAATAAAATTGTTCTATTATAAAATTGGACTATAATGATGATTGTATAACTGTAAATTTACTTAAAAATCATTCCATTGTACACTTAAAACAAATGAACTTTATAATATGTAAATTATTCCTCAATAAAGCCATTTAAAAATACCTGAATAATCATATGGATAAGAATCACAAAATACATTTGATGTCACTTTTATCAAACCCCAGAGATAAAAGAGCACTCAGAATGTTCCATGCTTTATGGTCTATTGCCTGGAGCAATGTGTCGTAATAAAGAGTCATTTTTCTGTTCGGTTGAGGCCATGTTATCTGCCAGAACCGGGGAGGGTGGTGAGAGCATACCATCTAGAACAGATATACAAATAAATCATTACAAGACAATGCTGTGTGTGGAAAAGAGGGCACTGATGCTTAGGAGAGAGCCCATTTATGTCTGGGGAGTCAGGTAGAGCTTCACAGATTATGTTTCAGTTAAGTTCTAAAAGAATAAATAAAAGTTTACTAGGCAGAAAAGAAATTCCAGTAGAAGAAATAGAATGCAAAAGGCAAACAGCTACGAGAAACTGCAATGTATGCTATAGAACTGATGCATTTTTAAAAACTTTGTGGGATGAACGAGTTAAACATAAAAAGAAGTAAAAAGTATGTGCCTCCTGTTACATATGTCATGCAACTTGCATTTACATGTAGTACTATGTCATGGACACCTTCCCATGCTAGTACAAACAGACGTACATCGGGCGTGTTAACAGTGGTAGGGTATTTTATTGTAAAGGATAGATTATATGAATGAACAGTATTGGAAAACATTTTTTTATTTAATACATTTCATCAGGGGACCATAATACTTAACTAATGTATTACAAAGAGGTCCCCAAGCATTTTGTGAAGAGGAGCTATTATTCAGTTCCTCAAAGCCCTGAGATCACCAGAAAAAGAATGAGGAAAGAGACTGGTAATAAAAATGTCCTTACCTAGGAGTGTGTGTGTGTGTGTGTGTGTGTGTGTGTGTGTGTGTGTGTGTGTGTGTGTGCACGCGCGCGCGTGCGCGTGCACGCACACACTTGTATTAAGGAAATGAGATTTGTTAACTGCAGCTAAGTGGAGTCCAGAAGGGGTAGCCACTGCCCGTTCAGTTCTCCTAAACAGGTTCTCTTAAATTTTTAGTTGGGATATTGAAGAAATATAAATGCACGTATTGGGAACTAGTTTTTCCCTTTCACCATGTGCATGTTATATATTAAATGTCTCCTTTCTGAATGGTAAAAATTATCCAGACAATGATCAGAGACCAAAGGAAACTCCATAAAATATAATCATACTTATCAAATTGTATCATTAGCATGTTAAGCATTAAATGTTTTCTTGATGCCTTTTATATATAGACATGTTCAAAATATATTCTTTATACATGTGACTTAAAACTCAAGGAGTTTCAATAACGTAACACAAGGGAAGAAACACTACTTCAGATGTCTGGCTATTAAAAGACCAGAAATACTTGTTGAATACTCAATGACCAAATGATCCATCAGCAAAGACATAGTCTTCTCATGCAAAAGTTAAATTCTTTCTTATAGCTCATTGACATCCCCTTTTAAATTCTGACTCTAAATTTTTCTAAAAAATGTAACATTTTTTTTATCTGTCACATATTACAATGAAAAGCCTGAGAAAAGTTAATCTGAAATCTGCATACTTTTATAAAATTGATTGTCTTCACCTATATTGAAATTATCATTCCTTCTAATCAGATTATAAGTCACAATAAACTCAATTTCAAGCCTTCTTTGCTTGGGTATGTATATATAAACTGTTCTTAATATTCTATGCTTAAGTAGAGGCTTCATTATATTCACCTCAAATTAAATTTTCTTTAACAGCAAATTTTACATAGGATATTTTAACTAAGCTATTAGTAGTCTCATTTGTATGCATCGATTGGTATCTTGATATCTGGTTATTTATACCAATATACCAAGCATTTCTGTGAAATCTCACTATCTATCTGAGCTCTATTTCACAGCTCACAAGCTGTTTCTGGAGTTAGCTCAATGCTAATTTTAGGCCATCTGCAGGTGATAATTGCTGTACCAGGAAATTTTTTGTTCCTCTTAACATAATTCTAAAATAAGGCTACCATAACTTGTAAATTCAGTGGCTAGAAATATTACATTAGTGGTAAACATTATTTCGAGACTAGTTTTCTTCCATGTTGAGATTATTCCCTAAAGTATACAACAAATAATTTTAACTTAATTCTTCCCTAGGGTAGATAAAAGTTGCAACAATATTACTTTTACAACAACAAAGCATTTCAACCCCTTGGAGGAAAAGTGTTTCTTATATGTATATTTATATATGTATGTTTGTGTATGTGTGTATATATACATATATTTTTTTAGTGACAGTTTCACTAATCCTCATCATAAAAAGTCCTAGATGCCTAATGTCTAAGGAGGACAGGTCAATATATATGTCATATCACACTTAGATATTACGTTACTTTATATGCAAGCTAGCCATAAAGTATACAAATATATAAAGATAAACAAAAGTCTTGATGACAGCTAAATTTAGAATTCTTCCAGGGGTACCACACATTCAATTTCAAGAGTGAAATATCTACTGGTATTTACTGGTACAGCTATGTATATTCTGGCTGGGAAACAAATAAGAGGCTCATTCAGCTCATGCGAAATCAAAATTAGTATTAATACAGCATTTAGTTGAGATACATAACTCAAAAACACGTTGGCTGGCCTAGAAAATCCTTGAAAATGTTACATTAAAATGTAACCATCTGTGGGTAGGATTAGCATGATTTATTTTCTTCTTAGTGTTCACATATATTTCTCATATTTTTGGCAACAATCTCGCATTGCTTTTATAATTAGAAAAGCTCCCATAATCTTATTTCTACAAAAAAACAAAAAACCTAATGTGAGTATAATTTTTTCTGCTTTGCTTCTATAGCATCGGTATTTAATAGTTTGTAGAAAGAACTTTATTTTCTACCCAGGAACCAGTGTAGATTCTCCCACTCATTAGTTTAATGTAAAAATGACCTATACTAAAACAAGCAAATTATTTTTGTATCATGCAACCTGTGGCACTTGGTCATTTTTTGGATAGAACAGTACAAAGAAAACATTACTACATAATGTTTGAAAAGATAACCAAAGATGCAAATGAAAAGATTACATTAAAATTCAAGATGCTTTGATAAAATAACAAATATTAATATTATCACCTGTATCACCATTTTATATAAGTAGAGAATAAAGTGTAACAACTTGCCCTAGAATCCAGGCAAAGCCCCAACAATACAGGCTGTTCATACACAGAATTGGAACACCACAAACAGCCTTTTTGCCCACCTCTGCCCTGTCTCTACCCCAAAGAAACCTGCTTACAGTAAACAGGATCTGAATTCAAGTAACTGAAAACGAACCCACACAACTTAGAAGGAAACAATTTCTTAAATGCAAATACCTTAAGCAAGTTTTTAACCAGAATCATTAGCAACAATTTTTCAAAAATCAGTATAACAGTGAAAAGAATTGCAGAAAGCATCGTTACACAATGTCTATTTTGCGGAAATTAATATAGATGGTAACTCCCTTGGAAGTCATACTACAATGACACAGCGCACATTTCCTGTGGCAAACTGTATAATTTGAGCTCTGTGGTACCGAGAACACAACTTAATTAGGAATTCTTAGAATTTCACCTGTATAGCTAACAGAATATTTAGTGCACAGAGGGTGGAAAGCTTAATTAGATAAAGTTTTTAGAGTGGCTTGAGATTTCCAATTATTATTTGATTTTCCTTTCTGTTAATGTTAAGTCTTTGTGGAAGTTAGGAGTTCTCCTAGCCATTTTCCCCACCCATATTACTCAACCTGAAATTCAACCCCATACCACAAAAAACAAAGTTTTTCTTTTTGTAATAAATTATGGTTTGATCTACATGAAAATAATTTAACAAAAGAAAAAGAAAAGAACTTTCTAGAACAGAGAGCTGCCTGCTGATTAATAATAATGAAACTAAAGCCAAAATTTGGAAATTCTAAACAAAAATTTTAAAAAAGAAAGCATATACCATTACCCACTGTTTTTCCAAGTTTAACATACTATAGTATGCTAAGCAATAGCTTAGCTTACAGTACTTAAATTTTTCCAAAATAAGCTGATTTCTCAAAAATGACCAGTTTTGGGAGAAAATAATCCTTAAAGTTCTCAAAGAGATTTTTACATTTTCACCCATATATAAGGCATTTCTCCTCTAAACTAGCTTCACTTTGAGCTGGAAAGAACCTTAAAACCAATCTATAACTATTTCCTCATTTTCCAAAGAAGAAAACTGTGGAAAGAGTGGGGCTGTCATGCAGTTTGGCAAAACCATCATCTTGTAGTTACATCTGAAGCAGCCTGTTACTATGAGACTCTAAGGGCTAAATGTACCCAATAAATTGGAAATTTTTAAGAGCATAACGATAGCTGATTTCAAAATGGATTAAAAGATTTTAGACATTAACTTGGAATGTCTTCATCTAGAAAAACCCTGAGTGGGGATCACCGACCCGTGAGGATCAGACTCTTCTTCCCACAATTTATTAATTTCCTAATGCTGTTAACTTAAATTCTCGGGGCAGGGTGCTGGCTGGGATGCATTCTTAGCATAATCCCTCAACTAAATACAATTATTAATAGATTGCTGAACAGATTATTCTCATGGGTTTTCAAATTAATAAAGGGCTCCCCCTACTGGTACCATGTCACATGCCAGAGGAAAATCCATATAAGAAAAAGAAAACAAATGCTTCATCCACCTGTCTCTCCACTCAAACCTTTATCATCTACTCCAAAACAAAGCATTAGGCACTTCTGGCTAAGTGAAATAGTATTAGAAAAAAAGTTAGCTTTTCAAAAGCATGCAAAGGGCTTCATACTCTGATTCTTATTTCACAGAATCATGGGGGTAGAAGATACTACAGTCTGGATGGTTGTGGTTCCCCCCATCCATATGCTGAAATCTAATGCCCAATGCAATGGTATTAGAGATGGGGCATTTGGGAGACGATTACGTCACAAAGGCTCCACCCTCATGAACAGGATTATTGATCTTAAAAAAGAGGCTCAAGAGAGCTTGCTTGCCCCTTCTGCCATGAGACAACACAGCAAGAAGGTGCCATCTATGAGGAACGGGGCCTTCACCAAATACTGAATCTGCTGAAGCACTGATCTTGGACTTCTGGGCCTCAGAACTATGAGAAATAAGTTTCTGTTCTTCATAAGCTACCCAGTCTAAGGTATTTTGTTAGAGGAGCCCAAACGGACTAAGAATAGATTGATTTAGTCAATGCCATTCTAATCCCTCACCTTTGCCAAGCAGTTTGAGTAGACTGAACACCTGGAGTCCCCCGGAACAGGAGAGCTCTAACTCAAATGCTTAAAAGGGCCGGGCAGGGAACGTACATTAGGGAGATAAACAATAGGGCCTAGTGGGAATGTGGTGATCTGGAGAGTTGCGGGCCTAACTGCTTATCCTGTTCAGAAGCTACTCAGCTCCAGTCACTTGTTGTCATGTAGTAGTTCAGGTCTGTGTCACCCAATTTTCAGATTTTTCCTAAGAGAAGTTAGAAATTTGGATGTGAAATTTCCTAATTTTGAAAACTGAGCCAACCAGAATATGCTGATAGGCCCATCTGGCCTACAGACCATTGCTTTGCAACCTCTGACCCAGAATCAGAAGGGGAACTCACCTACCCATTCCACTTCTGGCAGATCCAAAGACGAGAAGTTCTCACAATTTACTTTATGGAACCGCATGAATGAGAGACCTAATCCAGTCTGGAGGGGTCATGAAGGCTCCCTACCCAGCCCCACCTCTAATAAAACATGGTTTCAAGTCCCCACCTTGGTTGAATATCTAGGAAGGAAGAACTAAATTACAACTGCCTGCTTGAGATTCCTCATCTCCATGCCCCTATAAAGAGAACAAAACTTAACGGTATTTTGCTATAAGTGGAGGTTGTTAAAACATTACTTCGGGCCACGCCCCCAATCATTTCCTTCTCTGTGCTAAGGAAGTTAATAAGAAAGGTCAAAACACCCCCACTATTTGTCAGAAAGGCCAGGATATATCTTAAGAGGTGCGGCTGTAGGCAGGGCCATTCTCTAGCTTCTAGCCTATTCACCAAACCCAGCAGCAGCTTCAGAGTTCAGTATCATCTGCAGGAGTGGTTTCCCAACCTTTACGTAGGGGCTGCAGGCAGCTCAGCTAATATTATTTGGGCAGTGCTCATGTGTAAAGAAGTGAAGAGTTCATGGTCTCTTGAGGTCCAAAAATTATGATTAAAGGAATCAAAGAACAGCCTGGCCCAGAGAGGGAAGACAACCCCCAAATTTGCTAGGTGTTAAAACAAGTTATTTCAAATCAGAAACAAACAGTACAAACAGGATCCATTTTAGAACTTGTCTTTGGATTGAGGCGAAAATCAGTATACAACCTGTTTGAAATTAGACCTACATTTGCCTGCCTCTGGAATTGTGGTACTTCTCCAATTTTCCATGGTTTCTCTAATAATAATCAATAGCAGTTCAACAATTTCATTAGCAAACTCTCTATTTTGGGATGGAAATCCCTCCAGACATAAAACTGGAACTGTTTTAGAAAAGTGTTGTTCAATACCTTGAGGTTTGTGTCTAAACTCCACCATTTCTGGTGAGTGCTTTTGATGAAAAATAAGACTTAAATTTTAGTCACAGAGCATCTGTAATCATAAGAAGAAAACCCTATCTATAAGGACTTCTCTTACAGTTGAGACTGATCTACCTGCCATATTGATCACCTAAAAAGAATTTCTACACCACTTAACTTCTCTGCAGGGAACAAGAACAAGACTAAATTTATTCCTGAAGGATTTGAGAGCAAAACTGGAAAAGCGGGCAACAAGGCTTCTAAATATCCCTGGTAAAGGGAAAGCCCAGTTAAGTAAGCCACTGAGAGAAAGAAATAAACCCAAAACATTGGGTAAGATTAAAAAGTGAAACAATCAAATGGAATTGGGGAGCTAAATGGCCTAGAAGAGCTGTTTATGATTAAACATCAGGGCTAGGCCGGGCGCGGTGTCTCACGTCTGTAATCCTAGCACTCTGTGAGGCAGAGGCAGGAAGATTGCTTGAGCTCAGGGGTTGGAGACCATTTTGAGAAAGAGCGAGACCCCGTCTCTACCAAAAATAGAAAAAACTCAGCCGGGTATAGTGGCACATGCCTGCAGTCCCAACTACCTGGGAGGCTGAGGCAGGAGGATCTCTCCTGAGCCCAAGAGTTTGAGGTTGTAGTGAGCTACGATGATGCCAATGCACTCTACTCAGGGCGACAGAGTGAGACTCTGTCTCAACAACAACAACAACAACAAAAACCAAGGAAACTGAACAACCCTCCTCACAACCGTCCCCCCAATTAAAAAAAAAAAAGAAAAACTGTTTGTCAACATGTAAGGACCAAATGGAAAATGTTTATGTTTCTCTCTCTCTCATCATATATCCATGTATGTATGATTACAAACTATTTATTAAATGTATATAGAAAAGTGACTGGAAAGGAATACGTTAAAAAAAACAACAAACGTCAGGGCTATTCTGATTAATATTTCTTCCCCAATATTCCTCAGGACCACATGGCCACCACTTTATCTGGCAATGACCTGTAATTCCTTTGGTCTCAGGATATTTCACTTTTATCATTTTTCTACTGGACTGTGGGACTTATGTGATTTTTATAATCATCTGACCTACTAATCTGGGACAGGAATACATGGACGGGAAGGAATGTAAAGCCAGGTCATTCAATGCTCAGGGCACAGCACAGATTTATAACAAGAAGCAGGGGTCCTACCCAGCAAACATCTCCAAATTAGGGGAACAAGCCCAAACCTTCAAGGGCAAGGTGACTTTACCAGTCTCTCTTTAGCCTGTTATTCCCTATCATGTGGTTTGGTGAGAAGATAAAACTTGGACCAACATTGATGGTGAGAAGAGGTCTTCTGTATATATGACTTTTTCAGTGAATTCATTATGGCATTGGGCTGCAGACATCCATACTCTAGTTGCCCTGATGTCCAGACCATAAAACCTTCTAAGATTTGGTAGCCAGACCAGTCTTCATCTTTTTTTTAAGTTACCCTAAGGCTCCAAACAGCCATTGTTACTGAAAATGGGGTCCTGGTCCTGGGAACATAACACAGTCAACTAAAGAACAATAAGCACAATTCATCCAAATGTACTACAGGGCAAATCACAGCAGCACCAAAGAGCCCTAAACCTGGGAGCGTCACACACAAAAGGTAGAACGCCTTTCTCTCAGTATGAAAAAGATAAACACATATACCATAAAAACGCATATTGCTATGGCACTCTCCCGCTAGAACTGGCTTTCTACAACACAGATTGGATCACACCTTACTTCTACTTGAAGGCTTTCTACGGCTCTCCATGCTTTGGAGCCCAGCACGAGGTCCTGTACAATCATGCCCTAACTTCCTCTTCTTGCCTGCTGGTTAGTCACCACACATCGCTTGGCCCCCACTGCTCCACTTGAACAATTTTCATAGCTGAATGGTCACTAGCAAACTGTGTTCAGAGATGACAACCACATTGATCCTGCCTATAGTACAACAAAAACTAATTGACTATCCTCCAGATGATATTACTTCCATGATCCATTTATTCTACAAGTCGACAGTTTTGAATTGTTTTTCCATTAAAAGTACACATCACAAAGGTACAGGAAAATTCAGATTCATATTAAAGATAAATTAAGGGATGATTATTTGGCTTAATGAAGAAATATTTTAAATAGCAATCTCCCTTAATACTTTAAAAATGCGATTTAGTTTGGAAGAAAAAAAGCTTACATACAAAAATTTGAAGCACATATCCAGTTCTTCTGCCAATGATACTTCCTAACGATATGGCTCGCAAGTGTTTAATAAATTACCGTTTGTCTCCACTAACTCATTTCATAGGAACACATGCACATGGCAACGTGAAAAAAGAAAGAGGAGGAGGAAGAATGAAGATGTGGGAGAAGCACTTTATAATTTGTCAAGATATTAGGAATGACACCTCATTTTTGTTTCATCATTTTGTTAAAAAACTGAAAGATACTCTATGGTGCTTTTGGATTTGTGCTGTTTTAGTCACACCTTCCCTTTTGCACTGTTTGGTCTTTACGCAGGGGCATGATGTGAGGACCACTGCACATGCTGATCTGTGCTCAGATGCTGCTTGAAGGATGCTGTCTGTGCCCATGGAGCACAGCAGGCCGACTGATTCCCACAGATTAAGGGCAGGACCGTGGCCTTTTATCATTAGTATTCTGTAGACTGCCAACCAAAAATGCATGTTCCAGGAGACAGAGGGGGCCAGTGTTTTACACCATAAGAGTAAAAAAAAAACCACAAAAGTGCAGACAAGCAGGAAGTTATAAGAGAAAATACTAATGGATATCGAGTAAAACCCTTACACAGTTTCCTGACATAAGAGTTAAAATTATCAGGAGACTAATTTTAGCTAATATTAATAATCCTATAACACAAAATTGAAACACTTGAACATATTTTATCATTAACTCAGTACAATATATTATGAAATACATGCACATTGATTTAACGCTCATTAGTTTCAAGCATTTGGCCAAATGTACCAGCAAAGATATATCAAAATAGCAGTACATATCGGTCATTTCAAAACGCAAAAATCACAAAATATGTAAATTGTAGGCTAGAAGTGATATTAATTTTGATTGAAAAACTTTGCTTGCTAAAAAATAAAGTCATAGTTGCAAATGTTTACTAAAAATGTTTATCAGTCCTGAGTTTAACAACAACAATAGCATTTTGAGAGCCCTTACTATATGATGTGGCCACTATTCTAAGAGCTTTATACACATTACCTTGTTTAATGCCTCACAACTCTGTGAGGCAAAGAGAATTATCATCCTCAATTAACAGATGAAAAACTAAAGTACATAGGTTAAGTAATTTTCCCAAGGTCCAATATAACTAGTAAATGGTAGAGTTATTTAATTAACTTGAAACCTCACATGGATTATTAAAGAATAATTGCATTTATATAAATATGCTAAGAAAATGCCTTTGAAACTATACAGATATATTCATATTAACCATGTTTTAAAAGCATCAATGTTATGCATGCAGGTCTTGCTGCACGGTTCCACTAGTAACTCATTTACCTCACTTAAACCGAATCTTCCATGACAAAAAAAACTTGGTTAATATGACAAAGGAAAAAATACAGTGGGAGTGATTACTTGTTTTACAAAATTGTCATTTAATTCATTTAAAGTACCTTTAAGTAGCAAGCTACCAAGTGTTATTTGTCTTCTAAAATTGAATTAACACTTTTAAACCACATGTATGTCACAGGCATATGTGTATGCATAGCCATACACAAAAAATCGGGCAAGGCATAAGATTGTGTTCTTGGATTTGAAATAAACATGTAAAGGGTTATTTATAGTTTCTCCCAGGACATGAAAACACAAGGAAAATTTTTCTTTAAAAGTTCACAACAGAGAAAAAGACCACAATGCCATAAAGTGAAAATTAATAGTTAAATTCTCATTTATATTTATCTGGTCAGTTCTAACAGTTTTGAGTTAAACATTTTTTGATTTCCTTAAATAAACTAGTATATATGAGTAATTGAAAATGGATTTGGCTTTCTATAGGTATGTTCAAATTTAAAGAATCTGATACTACCCATGGAAATTCTGTCTCAGGCAGTATTTTTCACTGCTCTGGTATGTGTAATCAAGGTATGGTATCTTTTTGTAGTTACTGTTAAAACATAAAGAAAAGTGGTGTTAAGATGCTCTTGTTTACTACATATTCTTTCTTTTGGCAGATACTGACTGTGCTGTCTTTAGTTGGCATATAAAGCTATATAGCTATAAAGCATGCTTAGCAACTAGTTATTATGTGTGGCTTACAAAAATTACCCTTGTTACTTTATAGTCCCATATTCTCCATACACTGCTTCACCACAACATTTACCAACTCAAATGTATCACAGGGGAGACAAAACGGAAATAATTTATCAGCGATGAATAGCATGTGGATGAAATCTTTGTAAAAATCAATCTCCAGCCTAAGTTGGTTTTTGTAGACCCTGTGCCTACCACAGTATTCACATATAGAAGGCATTTAATAACCGTTCAATTTTTAAAAGGCAAAATAATACAGACACCTGTTTGGTGTTCAGTTCTTTCTACTTTCTGAGGACATAAGTAAACAGACCACTGGAATACATACATACATCTAAACAAGAGTAGCCTGAAGTGAACAAGCTGATTACATCAGTGTTTTTGAATAGAAAGAACCAAAAAAGGATGGCATATTTGTAAGAAGCTGCTTACCTTACAGACTGAAAGAACATTAATATTTATCAGTTTCTTGATGATCTGTAAAAAAAAATTAATAATTTTATATGGATTTCATCACAAAAGTGACCATATTAGATACATACTTAAGTAATCTAGAGATGCACTGAAAGTCTCCCCAGGTATTACAGAGACCTTGCAAAATGACAAGAGTTGAGGTGCAGAGGCAGATTTTATTTTACTCTCTGTGTTACAGCATTTTTCTAATAAGAGTAAATATGCAAAACCAAGGTATATGTGAAAGTAAAACCTGGAAGCAAAAAGACACATTAAATCTAAAATAAATAGAACACTTTGCAATTTCCTCTCTGCTAATATGGAGAGTAGAAATTCTTGAACCTAAGATTTTCTATAATTTAAAAAAATTTACATAGTCCTTCAATGATATGCTTTTCTAGTTTTCGGTAAAGGTTCATGCACACAGCAATGATGTAGCTTTCATTTTGGTAGAGCTGGTTTACCTGAATCAACCACG
This sequence comes from Indri indri, assembly GCA_004363605.1. NCBI lineage: Eukaryota > Metazoa > Chordata > Mammalia > Primates > Indriidae > Indri > Indri indri. The sequence goes on along the minus strand of RJWJ010005666.1, from coordinate 36,184 downwards.
TTGTTATATATTAACATATCCGCAATTTTTAAATCGATGTTTAGAATCATATTACTTAGAGTTGTTTTGCTATAATACAAATAAAAATAAGAATAAAACTAAAGCTATTATTGAAACTGGCACTGTATAAATGAGGTTGTAAATATTTTCTCATTCAATCCTTCTAACATCCCTATTTGTCTATTTTATAAGCAAGGAAACTGAGAGTAAGTATGGTTAGGATCATCCCCAGGGCTACTCAGGTAGTAAGTAGAAGACTCAGGGCGTGACCCTCAGGCAGTTGGAATCTAGGGCTCGTATGTAGTCTGAATCATTATACCATATTGTCTCATCAAGACCTGCATATGTTATTTTTGCTACCATAATATACAAAGAAAGACTTACATTGTCCAAGTCAGGAATGTCCAGAAAGTATTCAGGATATTCATATGCCATTCCCACATTGTTCACTGAAATGGGATAAGATCATTAGCTAATATGTATATATTTTAAAGATTTATTGAAATAATGGCATTAAAGATATAAAGGCTAAAATGATACATACAATTATGTAAAATCCCATTTATGGCTGGAGTGACCTTTCCCATACCTTTCTATCCCAAATCTATCCATCCTTAAAAGTCAGGTTCAAATGTCTCTTCTTTCCTTAAGCCTTTCTGTACCTATCATCCAACCCTGACAAAAGAACTTATACTTGCCTCTCACTTTTCATAGCCCCTTGGGATATGTGTATTCTACCTCTGTTATAAGTCACTTATAGATATTATTCTAGACCTCAAATTTTCATAGTGTACTAGAAAGAGCAGAGAGAACTGTGGCACAGAAAACTCAAAACTTGACTTACTAGTTACAACTGTTTTCAGAAAATGCATGAATTGGGACAGGTCATGTACAATATGCATCTCAGTCCGTTCATCTCTAAAATGAGAACTCGTTTAATCATTCGACAATATTTACTATACACTTTTGGGCAAGACATGCTAGGAACCAAAAAAAGGAGGGAAAAAAAAGTTTTGGCATCATAACGTATAATCTAGTAGGAAGAGAAAGGCACTCGACAAAAAGAATCAAACAATTATTTCATTACAGTGCAGAGTGCCAGGGGAGCCTCTCTCTGAAAAGCCTGACTTCATCTGGGAAGCGAGAGAGAAGGCATTGTTCTAGTGGCCAAGAGAGTGGGTCACACCAAATGTCTTTAAACAACCATCTATCAAAAGTTGAGGTAATGTCTTAATTTTCCTCACACCCCCGCCCTCCATTCGCAATCACCTAACCTAAGTTTGGGGCTATAAGACAATTGACAAGATATGAATAAATTTATATATAATTAGGTATGTCACTTTAACACTCAAATATCCTATGGTTTTCCCTAGCCCTGGAAAGACAAAGACAAACCTAGAATAAAGAACATTTGCAAGAATCAAAAAAAAATAAAATATCTTGGAATTTAAATAAATAACTCATGAAAGGCATTATCTATCTAGCTATCTATCTACATTTAATTGTCACAACAGCCCTATTAGGTAGTTCCTATTATTATTTCCCTTTTACATATTAGGAAACCAAAGTTTGAAGCAGTTAAATAACTTGCCCAAGGTCATAAAGCAAAGCAGGCCAGAATTCAAACTCAGGAAATTTGACTTCAGATTCTAAGCTCTTAACCACTACATTAAAGCATTCATATGCCTTCATCTAGTATTCAACTCAGAGAAAATCAGTAATAATTGGATAATAAACAGAAATCTGATAGCAATGTTCAATAAAATTGTGAAGTATTTTTAAAAAGAGAGGTTTTGGTTGCAAAAAGATAATGAAATTATGATCTGTCTGCTCAGGCTTATATGGAATTGTGCTAGATAAACCTGATAGTAGTAATAGCAACTTTTGAATAGACTAACAAAATTAATAGTTCAAAGGAACTCAACAAGGGCTCTAAATTTAACTGCAAGCCAGTCACTTGAGGCTGTGAGTCTCAAGATTCTACTTGCAAAATTCAGTCAGGATGGCTTGAACAACAGCACTGAAATCTGTCTGACAATATGTAAGCAAAGGATGATGGCAAAGCAAACTGTATTTAATCAGTACTCATGCTCATTTGAATAGGGATAGTATAAAAACATAATTAATAACAGCAGGTCCAAATCCATTTTTATTTTATTCAATAGGTTCTCAACCCACCAGGGGTCCTAAGAATCAATACTATAAAAGATCCGTTAACTACTAAGCCAAAATTAGTTGAAGGTAAAGCTTTACGTTCATTTGACTTTGCTTTAACTACTATAGAATTATAAAGGACAAATAATTTATTTAGAGTATAACTAAGAGAAACAGCAACACTCAAAATACCTGCTAAAATGTTGCATATAAACAAAATATTCTTTACAAAGTCAGTTTAAGATAGCAGAATCCTCAAAGAAATTTGCCAAATTATAACATTCTTCAGGATTAAGAAAAAAATCGTCACATACAGCAAACTCTATCTCCCTCCACTCTTCCAAATCCAGAAAACTTACTTTCTTCAGATTTCTTTCTAGCCCATGGAAGTATTAATGCTATATTTTAAAATGCTAAGGAAAATCGAAGAGCATAATTATAAATCTTTTAAAGTCCAGATTGGTTTTATAAAAATAAAATCTGAGAACTTTGTAAGCAGCAGTTGACTTTGTAATCTTAACACATACAAGTACAAAGTTAAGCTAAGAAAGTCCACGAGTAACTAAGCAAGCAGCAGTGTTATTCTGGTTAAGGCTGTATTAACAATACAGAGTCTTCAGATCTGTCTATGCTAATTGAGCAAAGAAAAGCTATCAAAGCTATCTATTCACACAATGGAAATGTGAACATCTATTTAACATAGCTCTGTAAGAAAACATGTTCAACTAGAAAGCTTCTGTACAGCTACAGAAACAATCAACAAAGCGAAGAGACAACCTGTTGAATGGGAAAACATTTGCAAATTATTCACCTGACAAAAGACTAATATCCAGAATATCAAGGAATTCAAACAACTCAATAGTAAAAAATCAAATAATGCCATTAAAAAGCGAGCAAAGAATATGCATAGACATTTCTCAAAAGAAGACATACAAATGGCCAACAGGTATATGAAAAAATGCCTAACATCACTAATCATCAGGGAAATGCAAACAAAACTACAATGAGATATCATTTTACCCCAGTTAGAACAGCTATTATCAAAAAGACAAGAAATAACAGATGCTGGCGAGGATACAGAGAAAAGGGAATTCTTACACACTGTTGGTAGGAATGTAAATTAGTATAGCCACTATGGAAAACAGCATGGAGGTTTCTCAAAAAACTAAAAACAGAACTACCATACAATCCAGCCACCCCACTACTAGATATTTATCCAAAGGAAAAGAAACCAATATATCAAAAAGATACCTGAACCCCATGTTTATCACAGCACTAGTCACAATAGCCAAGATATGGAATCAACCTAAGTGTCTATTAACAAATGAATGCATAAAGAAAATGTGATATATATACACAACAGAATACTATTCGGCCATAAAAAAGAATAAAATCATGTCATTTGCAGCAACATGCATGGAACTGGAGGTCATTATGCTAAGTGAAAAAAGCCAGACACAGAAGGACAAATATCGCATGTTCTCACTCATATGTGGGAGCTAAAAAAAAAGTAGATCTCATGGAGGTAGAGGGTAGAATGATAGATACCAGAGGTAGGGAAGGACGTGTGGGTGGTATGGGGGTGGGGGGATGAAGAGGGGTTGGTTATTACAGAGGAATGTGAAAAATAAAAAAATAAAAAAATTAAAAAAAACGAAAAAAAAAAAGAGGTTGGTTAATGGGTGCACATATACAGTTAGATAGAAGGAATAAGTTCTCATGTTTGATAGCAGAGTAGGGTGACTATAGTTAACAACAATGTATTATATATTTCAAAATAGCTAGAGGATAGGACCTGAAATGTTCCCAACACATAGAAATGATGAGCACTTGAGGTGATGGATACTCTAAATACCCTAACTTGATCATTAAACATTCTATGCATGTAACAAAATATCACATGTATCCCATAAATATGCACAAATATATCAATAAAAAAAGAAAATGTTAAATGCTGAGAACTTTAGACCAAAGAAACAAATGATATCACGTAGATGGGCTATGCTTTTATAACCAAAAGTACACACAATAAAACAATGTTACAGCTGGAATAGGCCATTCAGAGTATCGTGTCCAGTTTTATGAGGGAAGTATATGCCAAGGTCACATTGGCAATTTGTCCTATACTAGAGATTAGGACTCTTAAATCCCTTCCTGCTTTATTAGTTCTACCTTTTGTTTGTGGAATGTATGCTATTCATAATCTCCCCACCATAGGTAATCATTTTAGAGTGCTATTACTTTTTTTTTTTTTGAGCCAAAAGTCTCGCTCTGACACCTGGGCTAGAGTGCTGTGGTGTCAGCCTAGCTCACAGCAACCTCAAACTCCTGCCTCAGACTCCTGAGTAGAGTAGCTGGGACTACAGGCACGCGCCACCACATCCAGCTAGTTTTTTCTATTTTTAGTAGAGATGAGGTCTCGCTCTTGTTCAGGCTGGTCTCAAACTCCTGACCTCAAGCAATCCTCCCACCTCGCCTCCCAGAGTGCTAGGATTACAGGTGTGAGCCACCGTGCCCAGCCAAGGATGCTATTACTTATGAGTATAGAGCAAAACAACTGTTGCTCTCAAATAGTTATTTCCATAAACAGCAGAATAGTGCAAATCTTTTGGAAAAGGCAAACCCACTGCAATTTTATTTTGAGACATTAGGTGGCAGCAATAGCCAAACAGCAGGCTGAAAGCCTTCAGGGAACTGCAAAAGGAAGAGAACAGGCTTTGGGTGGGAGTGAAGGATGAAAATACTCCCATTGTAATTAAATCTCATTAAGAATGGGCGAACGCCATGCCATCTCTACATATTACAGGATTCATGATAGGATTCACCAAACCAAACAATGCCACAAGTTGTTCCAACATTATTCAGATAGTTGAAAATCTCCTCTAAATGGTAGCATCTTAAATTAGCATTAAACATGTTTATTAGTGAGTTTGATTGAATTCTTCAAGTGAGGCACCAGAGACAGAATGAAATTTTTTTTCCCAGTGACTTGCAAACCCTTTTGTAACACACCGCGTCTTTCAGAAAACAAAGGGTATCTGTGTAATCGCAGAACTTCCACCACTATCCCAGTAATCACTGAAGGACCTTGAACAGTAATAAAATCTTTCCTATCAGTTTCTGACTGGAGTTCTAAGACCGGGAAGAGCACATGAGAAGGGAGAGACAGAGAACAGAGGTGAGGGTAGATCAAGAACAAGGACAAGGGAAGTAGAAAGGGAAGGTGGTGGCTGGCAGAGGAGCCATCCCCTTAGAGCTGATCCTGACAGGGAGGAACTGACACAGCGAGCGGTGCTGAGCCAGGCTCTCCTCCGCCCCCAGCCACAACTTCACAAACACTAATACTGATATAGCGCCGCATTTTAAAGACTCAGAAAATCCATGGAGTAATTCTGAATGTTTTATAAATATATATTCTAAATTACATCATACTACCTTTTAAAAATCATTTCCACAGCTCTACTTAAAAAAACAAAAGAATATACACAAGATTCCTGTTTCTTCTAAGTTCATTTGCTGCTGATCTCACTGGACTTTGAATCCTCTACCATAACCAGCTGCTCTAGAGATATAATGATGTCATTGGAAAATTAGATTTTTAGTATATGGGTTGGGCACGAGAGAGAAGCAAATAACAATAAATTACTAGAAATTAAAAATCCATTTGAACAAACACAATAATAACAGATACGGGTAATCCAACAAAGACCACCTGCTTCTCTTTCCAGATTAAAGACATAAGAAATTAACGTGGTTTAAAAATACTTTGTCTAATGGTTGGGCTTCCCAATATATTAATATAGATCAAATAATGCAAAGTATGCTACATTTCCTTCTCATCGCACCAAAGCAGAAAATGTTAACATTTCAGTCACATTTATGGTTATATACACTGATCCAGTTCCAACACTCGCATTAGAGTTCGTTAATAAAAACCGATTTGAAAAGAATGCTGTCACCTCATTATATTTAAAAATAAACTGAATTTTAAAATGTAGACTTCAGTAATAGTGTATATACCAAAATTGGGGGAAACCTTTCCCGTCTTAACTTAAATTTTTGAGCTAAAAGGGCACAGATATCAGAGTCCAATAGACCCAGGATTCAGTCCTGGCTCCACTACCACCGGCTCCTACAAGAGGCAAATGATTTCACCCTGATAAACCTCAGTTTCTTCATTGTCCTTATATACACAATAGAGAGAATAATTCAAGGATTACATAAAATAATACGCATAAAATCTTTAACCCAATGCCTGGAACATAGTAATACATTAATAAATGGAGGAGGAGGAGGAGTTGTTATTTTCGTGTGGTCATTTATTCAACAAAAATTTACTGAACTCCCAGTTTGTGCCCAACACAAAGTGCCCTGCTTTTAAATATGACCAACACCTAAGTGGAGAGATCCTTCTGAAAGACAGAGCTCTGGGCAGCAGTTAACCAGAATAGCTGTTTATACTGATGAAATTTCTCCTAATTGTTCCTCTACCCTCTTTATTTCATTCAAGTAGATCTATCTAGTTTTACAGTATAGAGAGAGTTTGGAAAGTGATGAAAATTCCTTCTTTGCCTTATTTAACATATTGCTGTAGCTAGCACATGTTCATACTCTGACAGATGATATTTGGAACACCATGTAAAACATTTTGCAAACTTTACAGTTTTCACATACTTGTGAGTAGCAATTTCCAAATAAAAGAGAGTTTACAAAGCTTTAAATTTGGAGTGCCTTTAATCAGAAATTGAAAAATTAAGATTGAGTCAGAACCAACACAACAGAACATTTCATTTCCACTGTTTAATTATAAATGGCTATGTGATACTCATTACAAAACTAGGTAAGATTTGCCATACATAAAATTAGAAAAGGGGGTGAGGAAAGAAAGATGATGTGAGGTTGGTAGTTAAATGTTAGCTAATAGGAAGAACATTTATCAATTTCATGACTTACGGTTCTATTTACATTTCTGAAATCACAAAGCTAATTATCCAGTTTTAAGTTAAAGGTTCTGCTTTAATTAATACCATTAGTGGTTTTTTGAGCAAAAAGAAATAAATTTGGATTCTAAAACTTTTATGCTCACTTTACAAATCCAATCTCAGTCAACACATCTAATGGAACTACAAGGCACTATTCTTAGTCTGATAATGTTTCTGATGAATCTCCTAGTGTGTGTACATATACACATACACATATACATGGATAGACAGGTAGGGAGGGAGACAAATAGAAAAACCCATGTACCTATTCTGTTTGCCATGATTGTCTACACCAGGCTTCTGCCTCATTCAACACCAACGTAGCTCCCTTCCAGCAAAGAGGGGCATTTGTGTCCAGTGATCCAACCGTCTGTCTGAATCTCCACTTGGATTTCTCACAGCCACCTCAATTTTAACATATCCCAAAGCAAAATCATCATTTTCCTCTACAGCATTTGCTCCTGATCCAGGGTTCCCTGTCCTAGGGAAGTCACATCCAGTTGCTCAAGCCAAAACCTGGAAGTTGCTAATTACCGGTTGTCTAATTCTCGACAGTGTCTTTAACCTCTGTAACTCTGTTTCTTGTCTGTAAAATGGGCATAGAAATATTAGTATCAACCTTATAGAGTTGTCGAGGATTAAATGAAATTCATTACCTGACATATAAAAAATACTCGCTGCAGGTTGGCAATAATGATTTTAAAATAAAACAAGACTGTTATTATCATTATTCACTCAAGACCTCTGACGAGGACTTTCATCAAAAATAGGTCCTGGCCGGGCGCGGTGGCTCACGCCTGTAATCCTAGCACTCTGGGAGGCCGAGGCGGGCGGATCGTCCTGAGCTCAGGAGTTCGAGACCAGCCTGAGCAAGAGCGAGACCCCATCTCTACCAAAAATAGAAAGAAATTAATCGGACAGCTAAAAATATATAGAGAAAAAATTAGCCGGGCATGGTGGCACATGCCTGTAGTCCCAGCTACTCGGGAGGCTGAGACAGTAGGATTGCTCGAGCCCAGGAGTTTGAGGTTGCTGTGAGCTAGGCTGACGCCACGGCACTCGCCCCAGGCAAGGGAGTGAGACTCTGTCTCAAAAAAAAAAAAAAAAAAAAAATAGGTCCTGTTTCTATTTCCTAAACACCTCTCTTAGTCAATCCATTTCTATCCGTTCCCACTGCCATCCCATCTTATGCGTCATTGCTGAAATAGCCTTACTGGTCTCCTCATACCAAATGTTGCCTTCTTCCACTCGGGAGTCAGAATGAGCCCTCTAAAATGCTTAATATGTTGTCAATTCATGCTTAAAATTCTACAGTGGTTTCCCACTGTGCTTCCAATAAAGTCCAAACTTATTAACTGGGTTTTCTAAGACTTTCAAGATCTGGCTCTGCTTAATCTCCAGACTCATCTCTTGCTACTGTCCCCTTTGAAATCCTCGCTCCAGACTCACAGGCCTTCTGTCAGTCCGTCCAACGTGCCAAGCATGTTGACTTCAGTGCTTTCGTGCATGCTGTTTCTTCCACCTGGAAACCCTTCCCACATCTCCTCTCCCAACGTTAATTAGGCTTCGGGTTTCAACTTAAACGTGACTTTCTCAGGGAGATCATCTGTGAGACCCTTACCCTTCTCAGTAACACACTCTTTCATTACATACGACACATTCCCAAATACTTGTTCAATGGCTATTGTCCATAAAAGCAGAAGCAACGTCTGTTTTATTTGGAATTTTACTTGTTTACTGAATTAATATACAGTTGATTGAATGAATCAACCAACAGACAGGAAAGGAAAGGTGCTGTATAATAAAAAATTTGTCTGTTCTTTGTTAATGGGATGGAGGTTCTACATCATTGGAATTTCCTGAGTGATAGGAGTGTCTTTGTTATTCATGGCAGGCCCACGATCACACCTGATTTTTTTTTTGAACTTTAAAAAATTAATACATACTAGATGTACATATTTTCAGGGCACATATGTGATCATTTGATATATTCATATAATCAAATCAGGGTAATCGGGATATCCATCACCTTAAACATTTATCCTTTCTTTACGGTAGGAACATTCAAATTATTTTCTTCTAGCTATATTGAAACAATCAACATTAACTAGAGTTATCCTACTGATCTACTGAACACTGGGTCTTATTTCTTCTATCTAAGTGTATATTTGCACTCATTTATTAACCTCTCTTTGCCTGCCCCTCCCCACCCTTCCTAGCCTCTGGATAACCACCAATCTACTCTCTCTGTATCTTGAGATCCACATTTTTAGTTCCCACATATGAGTAAAAATAGGCAATATTTGTCTTTCTGTGTTTGGCTTATTTCACTTAACATATTGACCTCCAGTTCCACTGATACTGCTGCAAATGACATGATTTCATTCTTTTTTATGGCTGAATATTCCTTGGTGTGTACATACCACATTCTCTTTACCCATTCATCCACAGATGGACATTTACGTTGATTCCATATTTTGGCTATTATGAATAGTACTGTAATAAACATGGGAGTGCAAATATCTCTTTGATATATTGATTTCCTTTCTTTTGGATATATACCCAAGCAGTGGAATCAAGATAACTCAAGATGGGGGTTGGGCACCAGAAAGACCAACTATGTGACTACAGGGCTGGGGCTTTGAGCCACACCAATCTCCAGAAAAGGGAAGAGGGCTGGAGATTGAGTTAAATCACGTGGCCAGTGATTTAATCAATCATGCCTGCATAATGAAACCCCGATAAAAACTCCGGACACTGAAGCCTGGTGGGCCTTCTTTGTTGGTAAACACACAGATGTGCCAAGGAGGTGAGGTGTCCCAACTCCACAAGAAGAGGGCACCAAGGCTCTGTGTTTGGGACCTTCGCAGACCTTGCCCTATGTGTCTCTTCATTTGGCTGATTCCAATTTATATCCCTCATAATAAAACTGTCATCTTTAGTACAGTGCTTTCTTGAGTTCTATGAATTATTATAGCAACTTATTGACCCTGAAGGGGTCATGAGAACCTACAAATTTGTAGCCAGTTGGTCAAAAGCGCAAGTGACCCGGAGACCCCCAAACTTGTGGCTGGTATCTAAAGGGAAGGTAGTCTTGTTGGGGACTGTGTCCTTGAAACTATAAAGTCTATGCTAATGCTAGGTGGTTAGTGACAGAATTTGATTGTAGTATTACAAAAGGGAAGTTTTGGAAGCGTCCTAAGCCCTTAAAAGGCACAAAAGTTGTATCCTGGCACAACAGAGAAAACCTACCTCCTTCCCAAACCACCAACCTATCACCTAGGATGATAAAATCCTTTCCTATATACCTTGGCTAATAGCCTCTGCCCTTTCTTAAGTCTGAGCCTTTTATACGAGAACTACAGAAGAAAGGGGTGGGGGTAATACTTCCACATACATGAAGTTTATCTTTGATGCCCTCCCAACTAACTTTATTTTGCCTTTCTGCTCTTCCCCCCTCTGAGCACCCCACTGATCACCAACCTATCACACAGTTTCCTCTTTAAGCCTTTCCTTCTCCATTTCAAAATGAGTTTCCCATGCCTTCTACTAACTAAAATAGCCATTTTCTCAGGGTGACTGATCCAGCAAGAAGTAAACAGGTAATAAACTGAATAGACTGATCCCAATAAGACATAAATGATAGATGCCATTGGCCCTTTCGGAGGCATTTAAATTTCAAAAGAGGGCAATTTAAAACTAATTTTTAATTAGTAAAGTTCTTGAGAACAACAAGAAGATAATCCATAGCTCTACGTATTTCTAAATCCTCTGAAGAAATAAGACTCTTCTATTTGTACCTTCCTTAATCAACAGGGACTGGGAAGCTGCCTAACTTCCTAGCATGCTCAATCTCCCTTCCTTCCAAGCAATCCCAGAAAAGTTTTCCTCAGCACAGCTCCTGCGGCCCCTTGGTTCTCTCTCCTAGGCCTACATCTATTCCTCTTTCTTTGATCCTTTGGGGACTGAACTATAAGGAAGCCCTCTCTGGATCCCAAACCAATTAACTAGCAGTTTGCCAACTGGAAGTTAACTAGTCCTTTCCCCAAGAAGCTAATAATACTCTGAGGTCTTGTGTTGAGAAACTTTGAAACCTTTAGTATACACAGAGATGGAGGTGACTGAACTTAACTCTGACGAGTATCTCTGCTCAAACTATCATTTAGTTTAGTAAACATAACATTTACATTCGACTACTCTCTATCCCAGAACATTCTGAGAAACACTAGGTTTTAGGGGAGAAAAATGGAACACAAATGCTTCCCCAAATCCATAAACTTTAATGAGGAAAACAGAGCATGTCCAAGGATAACAAAGAGTTTGCATTTAGCTGAAAAGGGAAGTACACTAATTAAAAAAATAACCCACCAAGTATATTAGTGGAGCAAGTATCACTTACAAAGGGCATAGGAAGTAAAGAGAATAAAGTCTATTCCAGCTTTGGCAATCAGTGATTCTTTGCAATCAATTGACCTTTATTATCTATATATACTGTTGTTAAAATGAGGCCTTTTAATATTCTGGACAATGTACGGATAGAACCAAAAATGTCGATTGCTGACAAACATTCCTGAATACACTAAGCCAGCATGGCAACACAGGCCATCCTGTACCAACGGATTCAGATTCACTTGATTCTACAGCTCATATACACCATGACACTTTGGGTGGAGACTTTGAGAGCATTTGGCATGAGGAAATTCTGGTCTGGGATGAATTAAAAGTTTGCATAAACCTATGGTTGATTATTTTTAAAATCAAATCACAAACTATGTAACTGTATTTTTCCAAGAGGATCTTTCTACTTCTAGAAGAAAGAATCTCACTCTTTTTTAAAAGTTAAAAAGTCACAGCAGAATTTGAAAAAAGTATTATCCGTGGCATACTTCAAATCCAAGGCTACTCCTTTGGCCTTGGTAAATTATGTCTCCCTGCAATGTATTGTGCAAAGCCCTCCAAACCAATCTGGAGCACACCTGAGAGTCTCTCCTGAGGAATCAAGTAAGCATTACAGCAATCACATTTTGTTAACCAATTGTTTGCTTATTCAAAGCAGTAAGGATGTCATTTTCTCTAAATAGTTGAAGTTTTTTAAGCTTTCCGAAATCCGTGTTTCTTGGCATTTGCCTGAAAGAAGACAGCAGATGCTTACTTTTTTTTACATAACGGGGTTAAGAATCCAACTTTTCAACCTTAAGCATTTATAGAGTCTCATCAAGTTATGGTGACCTTTCAGTATAAATTCACACAATTCCTGGCTGTTTTCTTTCCACTTATCTTATTGAAAACTTAATGTTTCTTTCATGACAAAGAGCTTTAGCATTTTCCTTTGTAATTCTGAAAATATTAATTTTCTTTATTAAGCACTGACTACAATTTGGTGTGTAAAGTTATTCAAACAAATGGGGTGTACCCTGGTGATGTATTTTTCTTTTTATCATTACTAGTTTCATTAAAATTCAGTAGAAAAACATTACTTCCTATGACTTAATATGGATCGCTAGGTTTTTCCCAAAATCAATCTATACATAGAATATTTTAGGGAATGTTATAAAGGTGAGACTTGCCTTAAACAGAGGAGGAAGGAGAATAAGTAAGATTATTTTGCCCTTACTAGACAGAGGCTGGGGTATGTGGGATCTGGGTGGGGATGAGGGAGAGAAGAAAGAAACTGAGGGCACTGGAAACCTAGGTAATCATAACAGAAAAAAACATATAAAATCAGATCTCCCCATAAGTTCTAAAGGGTTATAGCCACACTAGAGAAGGAACTGTAAGATTAGAGTTGAAATATGAACTAGTAATAAGATTAAATTTTAGCTCACAAAGGTGTCTTAAATAGTTTCCTCAAAACTCTTGACAAATTAAAATTACTATGTGTAAAATATTTGCTAATAAATGTCAATGATAACCAGGTAAAGCTTATGGTTAAGGAGACAGTTGTGGGAGAGTAGGAAGAAAAGTAAAATTACCACCCAGCTAAAGAGGTGATATACATGAGAGTGCTACTATGCACTTTAAAGGATTACATAAACATTAGCTATAATTACTTTTTCTATTGATCTGTCACCAACTAAAAATCAAAACCAAAGTTGTGTATGTTTCAGTAAGTATTCAATCAGAACCATCTAATGACAGTATAACAAAAGAAGGTTTCTCAACCCCAGTACTACTGACATTTTGGGTCAATAATTCTTTGTTCTGGGAGGCTATCCTGTATGCATTGTGGTATGTTTAGCAACATCCCTGACCTTTACCCACTAAGCCCCAGTAGAACCACCCTGCCCTAGCCAAGGAGGACAATCAGAAATGCCTTTGAACACTCCCATACATTGCAAAATTGCCCTTGGTTGAGAACCGCTGCTTTAAAGCATAAGAAAAATCTAGAAATTGTATTTATGGCTCTTCCATACAAACTGAGGGTGAAAGACAGCCAAGATGAACTAGAGCTGAGATGTCAAATATAGTAGCCACTAGCCACATGTGGCTATTGAGCACTTAAAATGGGACTAATCCAAATTGAGATTTTCTGTAACTGTAAAATATACACTAGATTTCGAAGACTTAGTATGAAAAAAGAATGCAAAGTATTTCAAAAATCTTTTATATTGATTGCATGTTGAAATCACAATATTTTGGATATAGTGGGTTAAAATAAAATAATTAAAATTAACTTCACTTGTTTCTTTTTAATGTTTAAAAAATGAGACTATTAGAAAATTTAAAATTACATATGTAGCTTGTATAATATTTCTATTGGACATGCTGAACTCATGCAAAAAACTATCCCTCCTTGACCCTATATACTCCAGGCAGCCTCTGATGGGAGGGAAGGAACTCAAAGGAGCTCTGTCTTCAGTTTCTCTTTACATTCTGTACATTCTCCTTGGATCACCTCCAGTCTCACTGATTCAATGAGATCACTACTCATGGATGGCTAATCTCCAGACTGTATCTCCAGTCCAGAGCTCTACTGAAATCTAGACCTATGTACCCAACTATTAAGACAGCAATCCCACTTGGACATCCTCAGGGAACCCCAAACTTAAGTGATCCTCATTCCCCACAAAAGGCTCCTCCTCAAGGATTCCCCATTTCAATCATGGCAATATTGGTGCAGATGCTTAAACCAGATACCTGAAAGTCATCCATGAATCCATGAGTTCTCTCTTCTTCATCACACTTGCAATCTCTCATAAAATCCTGATTTACCTACTTCCTAAATATTTCTGGAATCTTCCTTTTGCCTACCCCACTGGCTAGGCCAAGTCATTACTTCTCCCTGTATCAACTCCCTTTTCCCTTATACTCTTATTACACCCTGCCCTGCCCTTCTCAAAGCACTTACCCCACAGATAACTATTTTGTTCGATGTTGCGTTTCCTATTTTGTGTATAGCTTTCTTGTTCATTGTTGTTTCTCCAGTTCATTGGTTGTTGAATAAATAAATAAATGAATGAAGAGAAGTATAAATCACTAACTCACAGCAACTTACTAAGGAGCTGGACCACAAAAACAATGGTTCATTTAGCAAACAAGGCCAGTGAAAACATCAGTCCTTCTGTCTAAATATCAGTGCTTATGTATTGACACAAGTTATAGGATTCGAGAAATTGGGAAAAAGTGCTTGGGGATCATGTGTCCTATACTCTCATCGTTAACAGATCTATCTATCATGCCCAAACTCAAAGTGAAGCTTTTCTATACACTGGGGCAAGAATGAACAGCTGAAGAGTGCCATACATAAACCTCCAGCCCTTCAGCAACCCAATACTCAATATTTTCCATTACCAATGCCATAGTCCCATGGCATCTACATTTCATGATCACCTAGCAAGAAGCAGCTAAAATTTATACAAAACTAAAGACAACTGTGATGAACTGAACTACTTCTGAAAGTAAGTCATTCTCCAGGAACACAAGTTCTAGACAATAAGACTTTCTTCCAGTCTCCTCTCATTAGGGATTCTCCATCCAACCTCCTGCCTAAGCCAGCCTTCCTTCCCTAGTCCATCACTAGATTGAAAACAGGTTAAGATGGACCATGGAAGTGTCAATACTGGCTAGTAAGTTACAGCTGCTGATTTAAAAGTTTAAAAAAGTCAAGATTTATGCAGTTGTCAGTGGTACTTTATGGATTCCAGATCTAGGCTAAGGAAGAGAAACTTTGAAAGACTCTCAGCAATATATGTCTTTACAGAAGAATGTGTAGATGTAGACACAAAGGCAAAAACTAGACCTGTATTCTCATTCATGTTCTGCCTACTGGTTCTAAGTGGGGGATTAGTGGTATGGGAGTATGCGGCATGGTGATGTATGATATGGACCAGACAGATGCTGAGAAAGGATAGCACGTCAAAATCAAAGTTAAATCCACATCCAAGGGTACTATTAGGGCTATACTTGTTCAAGTGATTTTTTAAAATTGCCTTATCTAGAAATTACATAAGAGACCATTCTTGCCAGCCATGGTGGCTCATGCCTATACTCCTAGCACTTTGGGAGGCCTAGGCTGGAGGATTGCTTGAGGCCAAGAGTTTGAGACCAGCCTGGACAACATAGCAAGAACCCCTCTCTACAAAAAAATAAAAAATTAGTTGGGCATAGTAGCTCATGCTTATAGTCCCAGCTACTTGGGAGGCTGAGGTGAGAGGATCATTTGAGCCCAGGAGGTCAAGGTTACAGTGAGCTATGATCAGGCCACCACACTCCAGTCTAGGCAATGGAGAGAAGTCTCTATCTCTTTAAAAAAAAACACACAAACCATTCTTTTATAGTATGAGGAAGGGAGGTGGGGTCATTATGACTACAGAAATGTTAGGAAGTATTAAAAAAAATTTCTCTTCATTTTATAGCCCAATAAAGAAAACAATGGCAATTAGCAGTTTCCCACCATTTTAGGGAGTGGGATAAAGAGATTTAATGAGAATGTGAAGTTTTTCTGAACTAACTACCCTATCCCTTTCTAGAAATGACTCAATGAATGGCGGGAAACTTATCAAAGCCCTTTTTTCCCCTTAAAATCTTCTGGTGAATCTTTTCTCTAACAAAGTTCAATACTCCCATTATCTCAGCAAATGCATCTGTTCTTGGTAATAGAGCAAGGTAGCTGAGGTATAACAAAAGAGAGTCATAGACTTAGAAAAAACAAATATAAGACCGAATTCCAGTTGCACTACTCAATCTTTATGTGACCTTAGGCAAATCACTAATCCCTCTAAACTATGCATTTTCAACCAGGGCAAATCTCCATAAAGGGGACAAAATTTGGTGGTGGTGGAGGGGGATTTTATTCTTTTTTTCATAAATCACAGATATACATACAGTAAAGTACTTAATCAAATATAGTGTTTTTCTGTGGTATTAAAATTTCATGGGGGGTTATATTGGCAGAAATATCTAAAAAGGTTTCTCAGGGGGGCAAAAATGAACAAAAGGCTGAGAACACTTTTCTAAGCCTTCATTTCCTCAACTGTAAATGGATAGACATCATCCACCTTAAAGGATTCAACCAAGTGTAGATTAAAAATATTTGGGGGAAAAAAAATTCCACAGTTCCAAAAAGCAAAACTTTGTCACACATGTAGTACTACATTAAATCCACACAAATGAAGTGATGTGTAGGCACTGCATTAGGTATTATAAGTAATCCAGAGATGATTTAAAGTACTCAGGAGGATGTATATAAGTTATGTACAAATACTGTATCATTTTTTATAAGGGCCTTGAGCATCTGTGGATTTTGGTATCAGCAGGGGGTCCTGGAACCAATGCCCTATGGATACTGAGGGATGACTGTAACATATACAGAGAGAATGAGATTGAAAATGAAGCAGGAAGGGAAAATTCCCAAAATTGTACATCATTCGCATATAACTAAAAACACAAAGATTTAATCATATATAGATTAATATCATCTAATGATCAATTATATGATCATTAATGATCAATAGGACAATCTTCTTCTCACTAGTCATTTTACTACTAAACATCTAACATCCAAAGAAAAAATGTAAAGTTATAGTAAAAGTTAAATAATAACACAAGAAGAATAAATAAATGCGGCAAAAATACAAACCTAATATGCCAATTTCAAGACCAGCCAAGCCTGTTTTAATTTTATCATAAATATCTTCTGATGCAAAGTCAGCAGCAATGGTTCTTGTCTCCACTTTGAATTTTTCTTCTATGGGGGAAAAAAAACACAAATGGGGAGAAATAGAGAAAATTAATACCCGGCAATTAGGACTAAAGCATTTGATAACATTTTCCTTTCAAACTCTTCCCCCCTCCCCCGCCAAGTTGATATGAAATTTAGACCAGGATAATTTTAAGCAGTCATGAGACCATCTAAGAGATGATATAGAATCAACACAACAGTTCTGCAATAAAAATTCCAATGTTGTCACAGAGCTGCCTAAATGTTCCTCTATCATTTCTCCTTTTATAAATCCTTAGGTGCAAATAATAAATCACGATTCATATCATGTTATATACTCTTTACATATCATCACTTGCTTTGTGATTTTAACTGTAAATTGATGTTTTATAATTTCAGGAAGAAATCTTTATGTTATAAAGTATTTTGAAGTATAATACATTTAAAAAGTTCATCTTATTAAAATAGAAATAAAACGTGATCTTATTGTAATTTGGGAGCTTGGTTAACAGTTAACCGTCACTACATTTAAAACTCCACACAAAATGCACACTAATAAAGCTATAAAGTGACAAGAAAGACCTCAGTGTTCTACTTTGCACAAGATTAATAAGGTCCAAACAGAGCTGATGAAAAGAATAGCTTCAGAAATGAGACCCTGGAGAAACAAACCTCATCTGAGGAAGGTATAATGTTTACTTCTCCCTTCACCACTCAGCCCTTTTGAAGAGAGAGCATGGGCACTGAGGTCACACAGACACAGGTACCAATTTCATTTCCACACTTATTTGCAAAATGACTTTGAGCAAGTGGCACATCCTCTTTGAGCTCAGCATTCTCTTGTGAAATTGAAGTTAATTCTACCCAATTTATGATGTGAGGCTCGCATGACACCCATTGGCACACAGAAGGCACTCCATAAGTGCAGGTCTCCCCTTGCCCCCTCAGCTATCTCCACTCTTGCTTCACTTGGTGAAGTCCAGAAGTCTAGGAATGCTTACTCTGGAATTTGCTGAGAATTCGAAAGAATTAACTTAAAAATCCTGCTTCCAAAAATAAATCTTACTTTAGTCTTAGTCAATGTCAGCTCATCACAGAGCATGCAGGATTAATCCTCATAGGAAGTATCTATTCTTGATCTAAAAGGATTTCTGTCTAAACCTCAAGAGCTGGTCCACAAGAGACTGGATTCTTAGTTAGAGATTCAATGAAAAATACTGACCCTAGGTAGAAATCCATGAATAACCTGGAGAGAAAAATTGACCTAGAAAATGACTTATTTGGTGTTAAAGGTATACTTACTGTTCCAATGTAAATGAGTGATGTGTGTGTTCATGTAATGGAGAGTCAGACACTGAGCTGTGATTTCACAAGAGCTGGTCCAACATGTCATCCTATGGTTCATAGAATTTACCACCAGTAAGTACACAACACTGACTCTATTAGAGCCACAGATTCACAGGAAAAAAAGCCCCAAAACAAGAGGCTGAAGGACACTATTTAGTAAATGAAAAGCTTTATTCAAGAATAACATAAGATAAATTTATGCATTTATTTTAAAAAGCAAAGTATTTTTCCACACTTCGTAGCACTATGTACTGACATTTAGGAGAATTTCTCTTTAGTAATAAAAGCCACTTCACAACCCCTAAACCAAATTCACTCTTTTATATCTCAAATGATTTGCTGAATGTACGTCTATTGTAGAGTCTTGTATAGATGTGCTGCTAAGAAAATTCTATCACACTTTTGGAAAGAATGTTATTTAATAATGAACCCCCAAGTAAGCTCTTTCTTTGTATTCGTATTAGGATAAGTAAAATGGCTTCAGGTACAAGTTTTCAAGATAATTTTAAATTTTTGGTCTTATATCTGGATTACCCAGTATCATGTTCTAATTCAGGTAACATTTTGTTTTAAACTTTACTTTCACTGCCTCTATTGTGAGCATTTCCGTTTTTAATATAGGTCAGATCATGTCACCCTCCTCCTCACAAACCTCCAAAGAGTTCCACGTCACTCAGAGTAAAAGCCAAATGTCTTTGGCAACAGGCTAATACTCCTTTGAACTCATTTCCAACTACTCTCCCTATTGCTCATCCTTTGTCTCTGTTGGGTCCTTGAGCAAATGTTACCTTCTCAGAGAAGCCTGCCTTGCTCATCCTTTTAAAAAATGCAACCATCCCTCCCCCAGCATTCTTCATCATCTTCCCTGCTTTATTTTATTCCATTATCCCATTGCATTTACCACCTTCTAATACACTATGTAGTATATTTTAATAATATATGTGCATGTTGTCTATCTGCTCCCATTAGAATTAAGCTTCAAGACAAGGAGTTGGCTCTGTTTTATTCAGTTGCTCAACAGTGTGTCACAAATGATTGGGGATCTTTCCACCCTCCTCTCTCATTCCCTTAGGTTGGCTTCTCTCCTGGTTTCAAGAGGGCCACTGCTACTCCATACACCACATGCAGACAAATAACAATGTTCAGAGGCAGAAATGGTATAAACATACCATTTGTGATATGTCCCTTTTACGGTGTGAGGAAAATTCCCCCAGAAGAATCCAGCAGACTCCCATCGTGTCTCCTTTCTGAGGATTATGGTGCATGCATACTCTCGTCCAGACCCATGGATGGGCTTTGAGGATTCCATGAACTGCCTCCACCTCCACCATCAAGTTGTATGAATCGAAATAGCAGTGCTTATATAAGAATGGGACAGGAACTGCCTCTCTCTGGACCCAGACAATCAGATGTGAATTATGACTCGTGTTCTCAAAGGCTGGGGTGGGTAGCTGGCATCCTTAGGAACTAGGGGAGCAAATTTAGGTATCTTCCCCCTCCTCAAAGCCTATCACCCTGCATGTGACCCTGCCCACAGAAGGCAAGACAAATGGACAGGAATCTTCTAACTTTAAACATCAGCACAAGGGTGAATTAAACACCTGGAACAGAAGCAGATACCTGACACACATAATACAACTCTCGCTTCTACCTTCACTATGTCTCCAACCCAAGGTTTTTCATTAGACCACCAGTCTGCCACTCAGCAACAGCCCACTGCTGGGGAAGAATAAGCATTTTACCAAAACCTTTGGAGTGGCACCTCTTCTGGGACTCTTATCTTATCCCACCACAAGGGCCCAAAGAATGACATAGCTTCTGTCTTTTTCCCAGGGTAGGAGGTGAAATAAGTTAAAATCAATACCATATGGGTGTGTAGGATAAAGATACACAAACAATTGAATTTGAAAGTTGCAATGAACACAAGATAAGCCACTCAACTGCCCCTTCCAGGAAACTCTTGTTGCCCCAACTGTGGGAATATCACCAGTAGACAGCTTTCAGGTATCAGCCCCTTTGGGGACTGTCTCAGCTGCAGTTACCTTGTCCAAGATTATGCTCTTCTGGTGGCATCCTCATCCAATGGGTGATCAAGATAGGTGTATAAAGCCATCAGAGAGCTTGTACCTACCAGGTTCTGATTCCAGAATTATAATCTGTTTATTATCTTATTTTTCTGTTCCTTCACAATGCCCCAGTTTTAGTTATTATTTATTTATTTAGTTTAAGATAGGTTTTAATGTTTCTAGTAGTACAAGTCTCCTTTGTTATTCTTCTTTTTCAAAAATTTACTGCTTATCCTCACCTGTTTAGTCTCAGTTTTTACTGGTGTTGTATTAAACATTTCAATTACATTTACGGAGAATGACAATGTGGCATTCCCTCCAGGCTCTCCATTTATTCAAATGTTTTTTAAATGTCTCATAGTAAAATCTTGTAGTTGTAAATACTTAAAGAAAGAATTAAAGAATTCCACAATTAGAATACTACACACCATTATATAAAGATACTCAATACTGTTGATGACGCCTATTGACAAATCATTCCGTATTTGAAATTGGATAGGCTGGCATCCTGCAATTTACAGCTGTGACTAAATACAATCATGCCCTCTCCTCTCCCCACTTTTTTTTTTCAGATTGAAATGATTCTCAGAAGGTCTCCAAAAAACAAGAAGCGAAAAACTCTGATGATTGGTATGAACTGTTGAAGGAAGTCAACTCATTAGAAATGGAGGTGGAAACTCAGCTTTGGCTTGAAAAATGGGGAATGAAGCTAAGAAATAGCTGAGCTGATACTGTTCATGCCCTTTTTATCTACTGCTCCACTGATAACCACATAACTACAATTGCAGAAAAATAGTAAGCAAATACTACTTATAACTATAGAGCCAGAAAATAATGAACACCCTCACTGGCCTTGGCCATTCCATCATCTCCAAGCTTGGGTGTCCCATTCCTACAGTCACAGTGCTGTTTCTGACTCAGAGTGTCCTGAATTAGTTCAAAGTCAAGTCTGGAATTGAAGGATCTGAACCCACAAGCAGTCTCAAGATGCTGCTGAAACAACCTCTCAATGTAAAAACTAACACATTTTTAGGTTCGAGCCAAGAAAGGTCACAAACATATTCAGAATAGCTGTATGTTTACCAAACGTCTAGGCCTGGACATTATTATTTTGACTTTGCTGAACAACTGGCCATCTCCTTTTAAATTTAAGTCTCTAAGAATTACTTTATAGATTTTGGAGAGTTTTCCTCAAATTTTTCCCCTAGGTGGCTGGGAATATGAAGTCTAAGAATGCTAGAAAAGAAGTCTAATCTACATAAGCTTGGGTATTATTTATAATTTTTCTATTAATAAAAAATGATTTTCCTTTGTTCCTATATCTGCTCCAAATAAACAACCTGCTTTCCCCTGCTAAGTTTCAGGTACTATCCACCATGAAATCCTGTTACATTCACCCTTCCCCATCTTTTCCATATTATAACATCCTTTAAGATTCAAGTCATGTCACTGTCTCTGTGGACATATTTTTCATGATTCCTGTTTCCTCCAGGGTAAAACCACGTACTCTCTCGGCTGTAGAGATCTTCTGTATAACCCTACTACACACTTACCACAATAGAAAGAGTCTCTATTTCCCAACAGGGATCATACTTTGTCATGTCTGTATTCCCTGCACCTAACCCACTCTGGCATCAAGCAGAGGTCACTCTGCTAAATGTCTGTTAAGTGAGTAAATAAATCCAGGCCAACACAGCTGATTTATTAAAATCATCCTCTCAATACTTCTTGAACACCTACCCATGGAAATAAAACCACATGCTGGTAAGAAATGTCTAAGATACAACAATATGAAGTATTATTAGGCACTTTAAAATGTAATATAAATTGAGAGAACTCAGTTCTTTCACTTGTCCTGCATGGGTTTGGACTATCATTCTCATAAAAATTCAAACATTTTAGAGTTATAAGAAGCCTTAGAAACTGTCCAGGCTCACAAATAAAGTACTGTAGGAGCTTAACTCAGGGGCACACATACGAAGGTTGAGGGATTTCAGTCATGGACCACTCTCCTTTATCCCAGTCCTGAAAAGGATAATCAGGGGAAAGGAGAGACTCTTGGGGAAACAGCACTATATTCGATGCTTACCAATTTTAGCTTCTTAAATCTAAATTCATTAAATTCAGTGTATAACTATAAAAATGTTTTGCATGTTTTTAAAAAACCTCTCCATTTTCACATAAAATTATCATGTTTTACATTATTTACAGAGATAAAAAATGTATGACGAGTCTTTTGTACTTTCTCTAATTTTAAGTAGAAAATAAAAAAACCCAAAAAGTCCCTTAATCGAATTCTCACCACTTCCCTCCTTTTCCTGTCTTCTTTCCCTCCTACCCCCAGGCATTACCATCCCCTTCCATCCCTACGCCTTGGGGTGAGACACACCCCCCCACACACAGAGAAGGCCAGCCTTATCTAGCCCTGGAGAAAAGGTGATTGTGCCCTAGAAGGGAATAATTGCTCTGACTCCGTTTTTTAAAAGCCCATTTAATTACAATTATCAGAGATGCTACACAAATAATGGTCCTTCTTTTTTTTACATTGCCCTTGAAAATATATTCATGATAATTTTAACCTCATATGAAGAGACCCACTTTCAGTCAAGCCAAAAAATTAATCATAGCTCATCAGGATTCTATCCCAAACCAAGCATTTTTTTATTTTAAGCCAAGGTTATTATATTTTATTCACCACAGCCTCTTTAACTAGAACAACCACCTGCAATAAATGAAAACCTCATGCCATGTGAATCTGTTTTATTGATTGGACATGAATAGGTTCCATTCTTTCAAAAGCTCTGAGTTCTACACTTGGTTCAGGTATTGTGGACTCTCGGACAAATCACCCTTGAAGAAATTTTCAGATAAGGATGTTTATTTTCTTCACTTGGAAAACAAAAGGCCTGGTCAATGGAAGCACCTGAATTTTATTTATTTATTTTTTTGAGACAGGGTCACCCAGGCTAGAGTAAAGTGGCATCAATCATAGCTCACTGCAGCCTGAAACTCCTGGGCTCAGGTGATCCTCCTGCCTCACCCCCAGTGAGCTCACACATGAGTACCACCACACCTGGCTAATTTTTCTATTTTTAGCAGAGACAGGGTCTTGATCTTGCTCAGGTTGGTCTCAAACTCCTGGACTCAAGCAATCCTCCCGCCTTGGCCTCCCAGAGTGCAAGGATTACAGGCATGAGCCACCATGCCCAGCCTGAATTTAATTTTTTGAGGGAGAAAAAAGCAAAAAATTATTTGTAACATTACCACACTTAAGATTCCAAGACAATGTTGCTAGTAATATGGAAGCAGAGTTTATTGGGAAGAGATGGGATGTGGTTAGATGTAAGTGCCAGCTCATTTGGTCATTGGCAGAGGGCCCTCACTCAAGCTTTTTAACTTTCAAGAATTCCATTTCTTAGCTTGTAAACCACAAGAAATAATGCCATCCTACACAGTTCTTACGAGGATTACGTGTGATAGCAAATGAGAATATATCTCAGGAAACTGTAGTGTTATACAAATGTTTTCTTATACAGTAGTTCTCCCTTATCTGTGGTTTTACTTTCCACGGTCAACCCTGGCCTGAAAATATTAAACGGAAAATTCCAGAAATAAATAATTCGTAAGTTTTAAATTGTGCATCGTTCTGAGTGGCATGATGAAATCTCACATTGTCCTGCTCCAAACGTGAATTATTCTTTTGTCCAGCATATTCACACTGTATATGATACCTGCCCATCAGGCACCTAGTAGCCCTCTTGGTTATCAGATCAAAACAACATAGTACATATAGGGCTCAGTACTACCTGTTCCATACATCCACTGGGAGTCTTGTATGCCCCCACAGATAAGGGGGGGGGGACTACTGTATCTGCAATATCTACAAAGATGGCTGCTTGACATACCGGTATTTTTTCCTTTATAGTACAGGATGCTGTAGGTATTACCTGTGTCATTAACTCTTATCTCTTTGCATCAGCTGTGTAAATATTCTATTTCAAGCTGACCATGAACATCCGACTCTAAAAAGCGGTTTGTTACCGTATCATCCATTCAGTCAGTGGTCATGATGTACTTACTATTTTTAGCCTTGCCTTTAGTGTCCAAGTATTTCTTTGACTCAGTTTGCTTGTGATTAACCTTTGAATTACTATATTTTATCTATTCCAAGATACATATTTTCATTCACTTTTTATCTTTGAAATCAAGGTGTTTTACAGTCGATGGCATGTCAGTTTAATTGGCAAATTTTCTTTCTAAATGGTTATAGGTTGCATCGTTGTTTCATGATCAATGGTGTCTGAGATTTGATGAAAGAAGCCTGGGAACCCTGCTGACATTCCCCTCTCCCCTTTTTTCTAATGTCACAAAATGACTGAGAACAGCTTTTAAATGCAAAATTCCCAGTACTTTAGGGCTCATAATATCCTACCACCACTACTAGTCAAAGAGACAGAAGATTTCTCATTCTAACCTAAGACCTGAAAATCTTAGCATGTGATCATTCATTTATTCAGAAGCACAGGCATTTGCACCCAGACAAAGCATCGCCCTAAACTGTTAGCTCTATGAAGGCAGGATCCTTGTCTGGTTTTTTTTTTTTTTTTTTTTTTGCCTTTACCACTATATACCCAGAGCCCAATAGTACCTGGTACTTTATAGGAGCTCAGTAAATATTGTGATGGAATAAATCCAAGAAACATACTGAGTAGTGCCCATGTGTCAGACTTCACCTAAGGACAATAACAAATACCTTCGAATAGGTCATATTTTGATGAAGAAGATGTGCGTAAACCCAACTGCTGCTCTAATAAATACGAACAAAGGATCAAAGAGAAAGCAACTCACTCTTGCACAGTAGCAGTTTAAACAGGAGGTAACATTAGTGTGGAGTTTTTGAGGAAGAATAGAAACCAGACACACACAAGGGAGAAGCAGGCAAAGACAGAAAGTGGGGAAAAGGAACGGCCTGATATAAGAATCCCTGTGGATGGCATTTATGGTACACAGGGAGAAGTGGAAAGAAAAATTTCATAGAAGGAACCTGGTGGAAGTTGTAGGTGGCAAGATAAGAAGCAGGACCAGCTACGTAATTTGCGGGGCCCCTTTGTTCAAAATTATTAAGAATTACAAGATGGCAAGAGCGGAGCATTAAACCAACTATGGGCCCTTCTAAGTGTGAAGCCCTGTGCAAATGCACAGGTCACAGGCCTATGAAGTTGGCGTAACAAGTTTACATTTGATCCTGTGTGTTGTAAGTACTAGCAGAGGCTATTAAGCTGTGGAGTGAGAAGATCACACTTTTTTTTTAGGAAGGAAATGATAGTGGCAGAGTAGAGGATACACAGCCTGTTACAAAAAGCGACAGGTGGCAGGGAGAGGACAAAGCAGCTGCCTCATTAGTCCCATGAGAGAGGAGGGCCCGAAGGAGACAGACAGCAGTGGGAACAGGAGACAGGCCAGGCTGGGAGGGACTTATAAGTGAGAGGCTGCAGGGCTGTACGACTGAGTCGATATGCAGCTTTAGGGAGGAGGACACAATGGTTTTATCCATTGCTTTAGAAATCTGGTTAATAAACTATCATATCTTAAAGCCAAAACGGTCTTTCTAGTTTCACACATGAAGCAATGTTCCTATCATTATGTCTCAGCATTTTTTAAATCATGAAATGCTTCTTTGTTATTTTGGAGTAAAATGATTCTTTTCTTAAAGTATCTTACTTCTTTCTGTTGGCTTGAAATAGTAAATGACTACCAAGGAGATTTGGGCCAGAGCTGCCCAATTTTCTATGCAGGATAACCGTGACCTACAAATCAAGTTAGAAAGCAATAAGAGATATTTTTGTAACCTGTCGTAATTTTCCTCCCTTCTTCTTTCAAACATAAAGATAGCTAAAATTAATTAGAAGCCAAACATCACGCAGTACCTTTCTTCTAAAAATGCTGATTGAGCTAATTTTTTTTTTTTTTTTTTATAAAACAACCTCTTTTTATTTTAACCTGTCACTTTGTTCTTACAAGATTCTATTACAGTTTTGTGAAATCTAGCCACAGGAAAAAAGTATTATTTTCAAAACCTGGGTCTCGCACTTGGGTATTTAGAAAAAAGAAGCTTAACAGCTGATTTTCTTTCTTTTTCTTAAAAAAAAGGAACTTTTGGAAAAAAAATGCCATAAAATTTAAAATATCCATTGAAATGCGTACTTTATTGCAATTTATAATTTTAACAATATAGTTCAATAACATTTTGCCAAAAGTAGGACCATTTTTCTGTTCAACATAAAAAACACCCCTTTTCATTTAAATTGTTAAAGGAGCATAGTTTTCACACATTAAACCAAAATCAAAGCAAAGGTGATTGATACACTTTCTTGTTCTCCAATACTCTTACAACCAAGAATAACAAGTTGACACAAATTGTTCTGACCCTAGGATGCCCCAAAGGACACAGAGGTACCATATAAAATGTGTAGAATTGTAGTTAATATTCTACCAACAAAACAGGACTAATAATTATTATAGTTATCAATTACTGAGCACCAATTATATGTCAAGAACTGTCCTAAATGACATTATATCATTTAATCTGCACAAGAACTTACTGATATATTGCTGAAATTTGCAAATTATTATTCTCATAAATGAAGGTTTTCAACATCTGAAAGGCCATCATTTGTGTTATGTTTTTTATATTTTGAAATAATCTAAAACAAGGAAAGTTGCATATACCGTACAAGTAGCTTTTTTTCCCCCTAAATTATTTTATATTAAATTGCTGCCATGATATGCCCAGAACCCAAAAATATTTTAATATAGTGGTTCTTAATATGTGGTCCATGACCCCTGAAGTCCCTAAAAGTCAAAAATATTAAGACATTCTTTGCCCTCTTCACTGTGTTGACAAAAGCAATGGTGGGTAAAACTGCTAGGACCTTAACATGAATCAAAGCAATGACACCTAACTGTATTGGAAGTCATTATATTCTTCACATACTTCTAGTAAAAATGAAAAAAAGTTCATTTAAAAATGTCCCTTGATGAAGCAGTAAAAAGCATTAATTTTATTAAATCTCTACCACTGAGCACACATCTTTTTAATGTTCTGGGTGACAAAATGGGAAGTATACATGAAGCACTTTTTCTGTGTTCCTAATACAATGACATTGAAAAGATTACAAAAATGTAAAACAATGCCATTCTTCTCACTTAACTTTATTTTGTTCCAGAATATCGTTATTTTTCCTCAAAAATGTGTATTGTTAACATGTAGTGGTTAATGTGTAGTGGTTTTATTGTTATTTTTAAATAAATTAGATAATTATTTTTAAGTTTCTCAGTTTGAATTTATAATATAATAAACATTGAGAGTTGTATTCCACATAAACACACTCTTTGAAATCCTCAATAATTTTTAAGAGTGTAAAGGGGCCCTGAGACTAAAAAGTTTGAAAATGCTGCTTTAGTATGTATTTCCTACAGTCTTCTAAATAATATGACCATCAAATTCAAGAAATTAACATGGATGCAGCACTACCTTTCAATCCTCAGGGCCTGTTCTATTTTCATCAATTATCCCAACAATATCCTTTACAGCAAAAAGATCCACATCAGAATCACCCGATGCATTTAGCTGCCATCCTGTTCACCCTCCTTCAATTGGGAGCAGTCTTTCAGTCTTTTCTTGACATTCATGTCCTTGACACTTTGAAGATTACAGGCCAAGTACTTTGCAGAATATTCCTCAGTTTAGCTTTATATGTTTCCTCATGATGAGATTCGGGATAGGCACCTTTGGCAGGAATTGCATGTTGGCATGCTTCTCATTGTATCCCATCAGGTGGCACATAATTTCAATCTGTCCCATTACTGATGATAACTTTGATCTCTAATTAAGGTGGTATCTGCCAGGCTCCTCCATTATAAAGTTACCATTTTCCCTTTTTAATGCACAAGTTTTTGGTATTTTATAGGAAGGTACTTTAAGACTACATTAAATCCCAGTACTGATCAAAATTTTATGTCATTCATTTATTTATCTTTATCAGTATGGGCTCATGGTTTCCTATTTTATGCAACAGATTATAATTTGTTTCCGTCGTTTTAATTTTAGTGCTCAATTTGTCCAGATTTGGTTAGTGGGAGTCCCGTCAAGCTGACTTCTGTG
Source organism: Indri indri (assembly GCA_004363605.1). Lineage (NCBI taxonomy): Eukaryota > Metazoa > Chordata > Mammalia > Primates > Indriidae > Indri > Indri indri. The sequence goes on along the minus strand of RJWJ010005666.1, from coordinate 7,312 downwards.
TCTTTTTGACATGTCCCCATTATTCTTTGAATATTTTCCTGCTTTCTGGCGTAATGAGTTATTGGAGGCTCATTTTCTATTCTCCCTGCCCCAACCTGGAACTGGCCATTTCTCCAAGGAACCCTAGGTAGAAAACAGTTTATGGAAACCAACATCTGGGTGCTGAGCTTGCTCGTTGTGATTGGAGTATTACTGCTCCCAGAAAGACCAGAAGCTTTAGCACGCAACTTTTGCAGTGCACAGTACACATACATATTGGGTAGTGTCCCAAAGAATAATTAGTTGCTGGCTGAGAGAAGCTATCTGAGAAGCTTTGAAAGAGAAACAAAGATGCAGAGGGTAGGCTTGGGATCCCTCTAGAGGTTGGGAACATTGTCAATCATCTTAGATACTAAACACACAAATATCTTTGAGATATATATATATCACATAATAAAGGCTGAAAAAATACTGTAATTTAAGCCTTGGTTTGAGAAGGGATAGCTTTTTCCCTTCCCCTCTTTCCCCCCAATAAAGAAGGAGTAGAGAAGGGATAGCTTTATTTGTGACATTCACTTGGTGGATAAAAGTCTAAACAAATATTTGAGCTTTGCAGAGGCAAAACAAGCTCCTGGTTACTTACTGAGTTTCATACTAATAATATATAAGCAACTCCATATTTTGCCCAAAGCATTTCCAGAAAGTGTACCAAACAGATATTGGATATATTGCCCACAGAAATAATTTTATAATTGGAATTTGTCACTAAGTCCAATAACCATAGCATAAACACACACATAACACCATTAGCCTCTATTATAAAACATTAGTAGTAAAATTATGTTCACAAACACTAATTGTCTTGAGGGCCCAATATACTATAAAGTATATACAGCATACAAAAAATGTGACTATCATAAATTTGGCCTTAAAACACAACAGTTAATCACACTTAATATACAATAAAATTGCCTTCTTAGAATTCAAGAGAATAATTTGGACAGTAAGGGAGGTTCCTGAACTCCCTAAAATTGTTGGCAAAATATCCTGAACATATACGTATTTTTTGTAGGAACACGCTTTATATTATTTGGATTTACAAGAAGGTTCATGACCCTTGAAGAGTAAGCAATTTTGGTTTCCATACTCCCAGAGATAACCACTATGAAAGATCTGTGCTGTAATCTTGCAGACCTTTTATGATATATATCTATGTATTACCTATACACAGAATTGGTTCATGAATTTTGGTATTTGTGTGTATGTATTTTTCTTTTTAAACAAAAGACCAGACTTTTTCTAAACATGCTATCCTGGCAACTTCCCTTTGTTCACTAAAGATGGCCTTCCATGTCAATAAACACAGGAAACATAATATTACATAGAATAGCTGGGCCATAATTTATTTAATCAGTTGTCAAAAACATAGTGTAAGTGGGCACACATCAAGGGAAGAATTCGTTGCACTGGAGAAAGGGATTGTATCATGGCGAGTTAAGAGAAACAGAATAGGTGAAGTTGGTGAATTCAGAAGAACTTTTACTGGTAACCAAAACATAATGGAAAAAAGAAACAAAATAAGCACAAAGAAACTGCAGAAATGTTTGTATTTGTTACCACCAAAGCCAAAAAAGCACAGTTTGAGCAGAAGGAGTTATGGGTGCAACTAAGGCTGCCCACCCATATGCCCCAGCCTCCAGGACCCCACCCTGCGCCAAAGAGACGCTATAATAATATGGAAAACAACACACACACACAAATAAAGCATGCAAAATAAGTCATAATCTAAGGCAGGTCCACATGTAATCTACCTAAGGCCACCTTGGGGAAAGGTCCAAGACAAAATCTGGGAAAAACTGTACCACAGGCAACTGATGAAGGCATGAAGTCATACAGGAAAGAACTGAGTAATGTATTAAAGAGCCAACCTGAGTCAAAGCATTCAAGAGCATTTGTGTTCCCTGTTACCTACTTTATTCTAGTGACAAGGGTCAAGACAGGTGATAAATCATGTGGCTACAGTTCTAATCACCCATATCTAGGTCTGGAATGACGCACTGACCCCAGCTTGCCCTGTGTATCAGATGGTCTGGTGACACTGGTGACACAGAGTAATCTAGGAGCTCTTACTATCTCCAGTGAAAGTCGGGCCCACGCCTTGTCTCTGTTCCAAGAGAGGAATGGAAGAGGGAGTCACTGGCGTCAGACATGTAGTTTCCTGGTTTTTCACTACTATAAACAATACTGTGTTGAATATCCTGTGCATAAGTCTTTGTGCAGTTACCTAGTTTTTTCTCTAGGATAAATTTCTAGAAATAGAAAGGTCAGATCAAAGGATAAGTGTATTTGTGGAATTGGGTATAGGAGCAAAGGGAATCAACTTTCACTTTTTACAGTCCTGTACAGTTTGAATTAATTGATTTCAGAAAACAAGTTGTGTAAAAACAAGTTTTTATAATTTTAAAAGAAAAAGTACTTCCTTTGGTCAGGATTCACTTCCAGGCCTGTAAGAACTAGAAAGAGAGCCAGACTACAGGTAGTAAAATATATAAAGAAGCTAAGTATTGATTAGAAGCCAGGTGTGCTCGAGACACCTGCATGTAGGAAAAATGTTGGAAATGTTCACCCGGGCACAGGCAGGGGGAGTTGGCCAGAGCTATCCAACTGTCAGGAATCCTGGCAAGGCTGCTCCCGCCATGGATATGGAGGTGCTAGACTCTCTTTGCTTGATGTCCTGAAACCTTAGAACTCTCTGGGTGGGGACGGCCTGGTCATGAAGTAAGCTTCTGATTGTATTCGGGCTCCCCTTACACATCTGCCAACAGGGACCTGCACTACAGTTTTAAATAAAACAAAACTTTTAAAAACAAAAACTAAACATTCGATTTCATTTATCAACCTATAAAACTTGGTTTCATGCAAGTTCCCCTTGAAAGACATGTTCTCTCTGAGCATCCTGACTAAATCAGGTTTTAGGGCCCGTGAAGTTTTATACCAGTTCCTGAATCTTCACTAATTCTCTAGGAGCTCCTTTTGAACCTAACTGTGGAATTTAAGCTTTCTGACTTGGGCATGAAGGCACATGGACTCTCCCTCCCACAACGAGCTAGTGCTCTCTGCCAGCCCTCATGAGTGCATCACTACACAGTAATTCTCTAAGATGAGAATTTTTTCAGCAAAGAAACTGCCTATTCCAAATTTGTTAAACTGGTACAACCTTCTGTTTAAATTCCTATGTCAAATCCTAGTGTGCAACAAGGTAATCAATGGAGCAAATTATACAATTTATTGAATGCTGAATCCTTAAGAAGTGAATTTCAGGGCACGGGGGCTCATACCTATAATCCCAGTACTTTGGGAGGCCAAGGTGGGAGGATTACTGGAGCCCAAGAGTTTGAGACTAGCCTGGGCAACATAGTGACACCCTGTCTCTACAAAGAAATCTAATAATTTAAAAAAAAAAAAAAATTGAAAAAAGGCTGGGTGTAGTGGCTCACACTTGTAATCCTAGCACTTTAGGAGGTTGAAGCTGGAGGACCTTGAGGCCAGGAGCTCAAGACCAGCCTGGGCAATACAGCAAGACCCCATCTCTACAAAAAGTTAAAAAGTTAGCCAGGCGAGGAGGTGTGTGCTTGTAGTCCCAGCTACTCAGGAGGCTGAGGCAGGAGGATCGCCTGAGCCCAGGAGTTTGAAGTGGTAGTGAGCTATGATGACACCACTGCATTCTAGCCTGGGGAACAGAGTGAGAGCCTGTCTCAAAAGAAAAAAAAGTGAATTTTTATTTGTTTTTGCTGTACTTTTTGACTATTTCTATGTAAAAAATGAGTATCTGGAATTTTTTAAATTGATAAATGTCACAAAATTTAATATAAAATATAATGTATCGTTAATAAATTCCATGTCTCTATATCTGTATTTTCAAATTTTTAGGAAGTCTGACTGGTAGTTTAGAGGAAATCAATTCATAAACCTAAAGATAATAATAATTATCTGAAGGTAATGAACCTAGGTAGCTTCCTTATAGTCAACAAGTGGGTTCTCTCAGCCAATATCTTTCTGTAGCAAAATATCCTTTTTTCCTTTATAAGCTTCAATAATGACCCTAGTATCACTTACTCCCATGAGGAGTTCCCTTGAAAAGTAAGGACCAATATATTTTTTTCTCCCTTTTATCCTCTCCTATTCGTCATTATTAAATGCTATAGCAAACAAGAATTAAGAGCTGTATATGCACATCACATTTCACTGGGAGATTACATAAAGCACTTCCCTATACAGAGTTTTGCTTAAAAAAAGAGAAGCTTCAAAACATATTCCTTCAAAAGATTAAGATAATACATGAGATGATATCCAGAGCAGCCTAATTTGTGCACAATTATGTACCACATGTATGATTTGTACATATATGTGACATATGATAATATCGTACACACAAGATGAAATGCTGAGCAGCAGAGTGTATATGAAGCAATATGATATGAAGTAAAGGGGATGGGGGAGGGGGATTGAGGGACAGGACGGAGCAGATCACCTGTATCCTGTTACCAATACCTCCCATGAAATCTCAGAGATTTTATCTCAAATATCCAAGTCAGCAAAATTATTTTGCAAATGTCAATGGATTTCCAATAATTCTTAAAGTGGCAGCCAATTAGAATCAGAAATGGGAAAAGAAGCAAGTTTTCTTTATCAATAGGATAAAAGGCAGAAAGATGAACAATACTCAGGAATACTCCTCGAGCATCCTACCCAATGGGAAACCAGTGGTGCATCATGTGGAAGATATTTTGCAGACTGTCCAGGGCAGACAGCTGTTATATTTCTCATTCTGCCCCAAGAAAGCAATGGACATATTGTACATAAAAAGGCAAAGACTGAAATTTAAGCTTTCACCCTACATTCAAAAATTTCTCAAATATATTCTTGTTCGATCCTTATAACAACCTTCTCCATTATCTATAACAGATATTCTTCAATCACAGATGAGAATATACGTGTTTTACACAAAGTACAGTAGACAGTCAAGAGTCTCAGGTCACAAAGATTCACAGTGGAGGACCCAAGATGAATCTGGGTCTCCTAATGACTAATCCATGGTTACATTATTATGCTCTGGTAACAGTTCTTGGTATTTTAAAGAGCAATCTGAAAAAAAAACCAATGTTGTAAATTGATTTCCCATTCCAAAATATTATTTTTTTTAGTCTGGATTTCAGCCCATTTAAGAATCTCAATAACCATTAAAAATTAATAACTATGATTCATTCAAATTAATGCCTATAAAAAGAACTGATAAATGCCTATTAGGTTTTCCTTAGAGTTGTTATTGCCCACACAGTAGATTATACTACATGCCATGTCCTCTCTACTGCTTTGGGCAGATCTCATTTCACATTCACATTTTTAAAGGTAGATGAAGGTAGAGTGAAAAATGAGAAATTCCATCTCATGATTTTGAAATGTAAGGCAACCCATAAATTTTGAAGGTCAAAATCTTTGAGATGAACTTCATTAATTAAACTGCCAAGTTCTAAAATATCCCATCATCTTTTAAAAATTTGAATCAAGGCCAGGCGTGGTGGCTCATGCCTGTAATCCTAGCACTCTGGGAGGCCGAGGCGGAAGGATTGCTTAAGCTCAGGAGTTCGAGACCAGCCTGAGCAAGAGTGAGATCCCGTCTCTACTAAAAATAGAAAAAATTAGCTGGGTGTGGTGGCGTGTGCCTGTAGTCCCAGCTACTTGGGAGGCTGAGGCAAGAGAATAGCTTGAGCCTCGGAGTTTGAGGTTGCTGTGAGCTAGGCTGACACCACAGCACTCTAGCCCCAGCAACAGAGCGAGACTCTGTCTCAAAAAAAAAAAAAAAAAAAAAAATTGAATCAAGGAAAATAAGCTTTCTACAATACCACAAATAGCATTCAGTAAATACTTTATTTACATACCCTAAAATGCTCAGTATTTATACTTTTATACCAAAGAGATTAGACCAAAAGTATTAAAATTAGTTCAAGATACAGAAAAAATATTATTTTCTAATAAACTAATTTTTATATATTATATGCAATTTAGGGAAAAAAGTGAATAGAATAGAATAGAGTAGAAATGGTGAATAGAAAACTTCAAGAAATAAGTGTGAGTTGCCAAAAAAAGTGGATTTATGAAGTAGAACTTCATAGTGGAATATATACCTTGTGTTCACAAAGGACAGAGATGAAGCTTTAAAAAACATTTTTACAATTATTTGTTCAGAGAGCTCTCTGGATCAGGAGTCACCAAATGATCTGGAGGCAGTGAGCTCTGCCGGTGGGCTGCCTGGGTCCAAATCCAGGTTCTATCACTCTATTCTATTGCTGTATCACAAATAAAACAACATTCACTTATGGGCTAACAGTTTCTGTGCTATCATTGGCTCCTCTGCTCAGGCCCTCACAAGGCTGTGATCTCATCTGAGGGTCAAGCCCCTCTTTTAAAGTTCAGTGATTATTGACCAAATTCGATTCCTTGAAGTTACAAAACTGGGGTCCTCTGTTCCTACAAGGCTCCTGCTATTCCGTGACACACGAACTTCCCCACAAGATGGCAATTTACTTCTTCAAGGCCAAAAGAAGAGCATATCTGCTGCTTCAAGTCTCTAACCTCAAGGAAGATCTGGACCCTCTTTCAAAGGGCTTGCCTGATTAGGTCAGGCCCAGTAAAGATAATGTCCTTTTAGATTAACACAAAGTCAACTGATTAGATATCTTAATTATATTTGCAAATTCTCTTAACCTAATCACAAGAATGACATCGATTATACTCACGGGTCCCACCTACCCTCAAGAGAAGGGATGTGTATTGATCACTCTTGCCTCACCGCAGCCTACTGGGTTCATTCCTATCACCTGCCTGGTTTCTATAAGAATATACATCTCTGACCTAGAATCTAATCTCTGACCTAGAATCTACACAGATCCCTTTCAGTCTATGCCCAATGTACAACAGAGAAACAGAAAAGACAGGCGTATAGTAAAATACACTGTGAAGACATTTAATTTTAAACTTAAAAAAATAAAAGGGCAAAAAGCAAAAAAAATATACTTTTCTATGACATTTTCAAACAGTCAAAGGAGGATATAAGCTAAGGAATCCAAATGCAGTCTGGGAGAAACATTTTATAGGCATCATATAAAATAAAAATTTGAAATTTATTCCTTCCAGAACCATTAAAAAATTTATACTGCATTATAGAATTTACATGTTAATGATGTGTCAATATAGGTTCATCAATTCTAACGCATGTACCACTTGATGTGGGATTTGGATAGTAGAAGAGGCTCTGTGTATGTGGGGACATGAG